>VZTQ01051720.1:27671-155379 GCA_013400755.1 Pelecanoides urinatrix
AGTAAGAGTAAAAAAGCTTAAGAAATTTGTTCCACCTTTAGATGGACTGCACTACTGCACAGTTTAAAAAGCAGTCAAAAATACATTAGCATTTCAGGCTAAATATAGCTGTCAAGAAATGTAAATTTCTTCAAAAATCATGTGCTAAAAAGAGCTCAGTTTTTACAGGCATAATAAAAAGGCAAATATGACTGCTTAGTCAATAAGCTGATAATTCTATTACAAGAACCATGGAGAGTCCTAAAAAAATTCTAAATACATCATGAATACTAGTTTACTCAGCCTGTTTGCAAGCAAATATGCTAATGTTTTAACAAAGAAGAGAACTGGTAGTTATTGCTGTGTTCTCATTACATATATCCTACCGCTTTTTTGTTGTTGTTTAAAGTTTAATGGGAAAAGAGTTCCCATTAAATTGCTTGAATTATTCCAGTCCTTATTTACCATCTTTCCAAAAGTGCCAAGATGTCTCAGTACTAATATGCCAGCATGCACTAATTGTTATTAACCTGACCTGCTTTTAATGGGTCTTTAGGCATACATGTTTATACTGGGAAAAAAAAATAAAACCAAAACAGCAGCACTTTTCAAATTTAAGGAAGTTTGAGACCTCATCTTCAAAAGTGTGCCAATTTTAGAAAAAGACATATAAATCTAAGCTTAGAAACTGTTTCCATGCCACATATGATCACTATTACTCATAAGACTTTGACATATTCACTATCGCCAATCTGTAAAAGAACACATACAGTTTACAGACATTCATGGCACATACCAGAAAAGCTTTGCAAGAACGGTGAGTTACACGTTGAATATCCGAAAATTAAAAGCAGAAAACACTCAGATGTCATAAGGACCTGTAAAAAGGAGTTGAGCTTTTAACTGCCATAGACTCACCAGTGAAAGATGGAAGCTGGTTTATCCCAGACTTCATTAGCCCATCTTGCAGGACTGGACAAGCCACCCAGACTGCAGCCAGCACACGAGAGTGGACCAGAGGAAGCACCACAAGCCAGCACCGACACGCGCTTGTACCAAAGCGTGGCAGATGCTTGCGAATACCTGTCTGTGCCTGACCTATAACAAACGTGGTTTCACCACCTGAATGAACTTTAAGCACACACAAACTGCAGGAAAAAAAGTGACACGTCACTAAGAGTACTCAGAAGAACAAAATCCTGGTCTGTCAGTTACCGAGATGGTATCAGATTAGGAATGCAAAGAAGGCATAACTCTCTCCAGCAGGTAAATATCATCAGCATTTCTTAACGTGGCATTTCACAAGCTCCAAAAATTACCATTAGCCAAGGTCAGTAGTTTAAAAATCCAGCAACTTAATACTACGTATGGATTAGTGACATCGCAAACAATCTACGGGCCAGAAAACTGACCTATTTCTCTAGAGTACATTTCTGCAGCCCGCCTAAAAGTCTCTTATGGCAGGCTGCTGTCACCCCCTCATCGGATAGCCTTGCCTGCTCCCTGACTTTTCCTTGTGCCAGCACTGGGGAGTGTGAAGTTGTGCAGTCAACCAGATCAGCTCACCGATTTGGCTTTTTTTAAAATTATTATTATTTAAGCTGTCACATGGTTACTAGTGTCAGCCGGGAGAAGGGAGCTGGGGGGTGGCAGTTAGATTGCTTTAAAATGACCACAAAGTTGCGCTTACTCTTGAGCAGCCTACATCAGGAGGTAAAGCAGGAATTCCCCAAGTTCTCTCCCCCGCCCCCCAATATCTTGAAATCAAGTCTACCAAGACAGCATTAAACCATACATAGCCAACTTCCTGAAATATTAGAGAGTACTCCTCATTAAAGAGCCTCCTCACAACAACACACAAGAGGCGATCTTCAGTTTTCCATGAATAACTACATTTTGTGGACAGAATGATTTTAGTTTCCTTAGTTTGCTTTTCCAATGCATCTTCTTAAGGATTGGGCTGAAGGCCTAAGGTTGAAGTCTCTTATGTTTTGCTTAACAACTTGGGTGCCCAAGAACTTTGACATTCTCACACTGGCTTTAACTTTCCTGTTTCCCCCAAATACACCAACTATAGTGTATTTAGATCAAGTCAGACACAAATGTAAGGTGTTGAAAAAAAAAATTAACTTACAGTTTTTAAAAATAGACCTTGAAATTCTCCACTATAGTCTTGCAGCCTGTGAAGTTCTAACATTCTATGCATTATACTATTGAGAGATAGAGCACGAAAAAAAAGCAAGAAATAAAGTCCACTCTGAAGGACATTGTATTATAATTTCAGTTTTCATCAGCTAAGAGTTGTTAGACTGGCAGTGAGCTCTGTTTTTAAAACTGTTTTAACTGCACACTCCTTTTTAGCCATTCTAGTTATAAATATGTTCAAAAAGCCATCCAGGCTAATTTAGTTAACCATTTTCAGAAGTGACTGTAGATAATATGATTGGTTTCTCCAGAAAGAAAAGATATTTAAAAACAAACAAATTGTAAACCTCACAGGGTGGTATATAATTTGTGTTCAGATACAAACTGATTACAACTTTCTGAAAACAACCAAGATAACTTGTAAACACCTCCATAGTTCTGAAGTGAAGAGTAGTAACTTCCATATTTCAGGTAACTTACCACAATAACAGCATTCAACAAGAATTCCGTTAAAACAGAAATAAAAGCTGATGTTTATGAAATATGCAACAATCTATAGACCTCTGAAGAGCTCAGACACTATCAACTTCCTGCATGAACACTGTGACATACTGCATTAAATCTGACGCTTTCAAAGCGGGACGCTCAGGGCTGTTTGTCACACGTGAAAACACACCATCAGTATCCAGAGTCAGAACTGAGAGGCTAAGCCAAGTTCAGAAACCAGACACCACACTGACCCGACTCCTCTGACACCATGCAGGGTGCAGTTTAGCCTTAGCAGCTATTGCCACCTGTCTTAGTTTGCAGAGAAGTCTTGGCTCTTGAACACCATAAAAATGCCTCCTCAATAGACTCATCACATTGTTGCGTGGGTATCTAAGAGTTAGTAGAGATGAACTGTTTGGAAGGGGACACGCAAGTACTCACTGCTAGCAGCTCGTTGCCTTTCTGCATGTACAAAAAGGGGCAAGCAGGCAGCCGGCAGCAGATGGAGGACAGGACTGGTGACCATACAAAGAGAGAGGGAACACGCAGAGCGGAAAGCAAAAGGGCGGCTAACAGGCAGGCCATGACACACTGAAGCACAGAAGAGGGGACACCAGACACAGCAAGCTGAGCGGGGGCCACCATCAGAGGGCAAAAGCCAAGGGAGCGGCGGCCAGGAGAGATGAACCGGGGGGTGGCTTCCGTGACAGCAGGCAGGGCTCGCCAACAGCCCCGAAGGCCGGAGGCACCCGAAAAGGGAGGTGCAGGAGGGAAGGGGGGGTCTGTGAGGGCACCGGGGACGGCAGGGAGCAGAGGACAACAGGCAGGACCGGAGGATGTGGTCGGTGGTCCCGGGGAGGGGTGGCACAGCGCCGGGCAGCGGGGCCTGCGGATGTCACCTGTACAGGGGGGAGAGGACGGACCCGCGGGGGCGGCCAGGGAGGCCTGGGCCCCGGGGAAGCGGGGAAAAGGAGACGGGAGACACCCCACGGAGGGGAGGGCTGTCAGCCGGGACCCGCCGGGAGAGGGACAGCGCCCCACAGCCCGGGCCGGAGGCGCGGGGGGGCAGACCGGGACCGGCCGCACCACGCGGGGCCGGGCGCGCACGAGGCCAGCGCGGCAGCTGCCCCCGCGGCGAGCGGCTCTCCTCAGGCGGGGCCGGAGCGGCGGGGCCGAGCGGCGGCCCCCAGTAGCTCCCTCCGCCGCTCACCTCAGAGTCCTCTTTGGCCTGCGGCAGCGCGGGGAAGGCCGGCTTGGCGAGCTCCATGGCCGGGCGCTCTCCGGGCGGGGCAGGACCGGGCAGGGCGGCTATTTGGGCAGCGGGCCCACGGGCTCCGGCTCGGGAGCAGCGGCAGGAGGAGGCGGAGGAGGCGGCGGCGCGCTCAGCCGCTCGCGCCCGACCGCCATGCTGCTGCTGCTGCTGCTGCTGCTGCTGCTGCCGCCTCTTCCCTCCTCCTCCNGCCTCCGCCCCAACCGCCCCGCCCTCCAACGGCGGCCGCGCGCGGGGGCGGCACCGCCAACGGCCCTAGGGGCGGGGCCCGGCGCGCGGCGGCCGCGCTCCCGCCCTCCCGCCGCCGTGAGGCGTCAAGCGGCGCGCGCCGTCTCTCCTCACGGGCCGTCCCCAGGCTGCGCCGGGGAAGCGGCGTTAACTCCCCGAATTCGTTAATTAACTCCTCGCAACCCCAATTAGAACTTCTTCAACAGGCCCTTTTCCCGCTACAGGTTCACGGCGATCAAGGTTCAGCTTCTCCAGTTCACGCGCAGGCCTGAAGCGCCTCACACCTCGGCCACCTCAGCGCCTTGGGCACGCTCCCCGCCAAGTGGCGGCCATTAACGCTTCCAAAGACGTTCTTTTCGTCGCCTTCCCCTTGCCCTGCCATTGCTTGTGGTCTCTTTCTCCTCACACGCAGATCAAACTGCTTTCGTTTTGGCAGGCAGGCACTCATCCGCCATCAGAAAGACGCTGCCTGCCTCAAATTTTAGCTGACGCCACAAATGGGGTCATTTTCAAAGAGGTCCTCTTTGTGCATGGGAGACGCCCTCTGACACACCAGTCTTGGGGTAGGAACCTATTTTTCAGCTTTTTGAAGTTCCCTGGTCCCATGCTCTGCTGGATTCTTAAGATACGACCCCAAACCATTTAAACATTTTTGCTCATTTACTCATTTCCCCCTTGAGAAACCTTTGACAATCACATAACAGCAACCGTTCCTTCAGCACTGCAATTTCCTTTCAGTGAAAGATGAAAAATCATAGACTCATAGAATCATAGAATCACTAAGGTTGGAAAAGACCTCTAAGATCAAGTCCAACCGTCAACCCAACCCCCCCATGCCCACTAAACCATGTCCCNCAAGCCTGGAGCGTTGCCTGGGGTTAATGAAATGGCAAAGGAGAAAGCAACAGTAAAACTGCAGCCCCCACCTCCAGCTGGCGTCTGGAATAGGAACAGGGACCTGTGTCAGTAGCTTTACCTTGTGGCCCAAACTCCAAAAATGAACTCTAACCACTCCCAGGGCTCCAGGAAACAGTTTGCAATCTGTTACCCTTCCCCAAGGTAATGCCAGAAGCTCAGCTCACTGTTTACATCACTGTAGTGCTCAGAAACTGACTTTTATTTAATTTTCTAATAGCTCCAAGCACACTGGCTGTAGCACCCAGGCCTAGCAGCTCTGTGCAAGCTGCACTCAAAAGGGTTACGGTAAACGAAAACTGAGATTTGCTTTACACTCCTGACACAATCACGATAGGACGTTTTCACACTAACCAGAAAAAAGGTCCATAACAACTGTTAGCCATATAAACATGTAAATATTATTGCCTGTCCGGTTGTAATTGTTTTATACCTTACACTACCTGTTTTGTCTCATAGGGAAAAAAATACAACCATGGCTATTAAAACCACCAGGGAGATGCTGTTAAGTGGTGTGTTTCCTGGCAAATCTAGAGTTAATCTAATGTACTTGTCTGTCAGCTAAGCATGCCCAGAGTAATCCAGTTAGGACAATTAGAAGTAGCCAGAAGTACAGTCTCGTACAGTACTGTTCCAGTCCAACATTTAGGTAAGCTGTACAGTGCAGTCGGTCGATCCGCACGCACACCCCTCGGGGTGGAACTGATCGCAAAACAAAAACAAGGCACAGTGACAGATGCCCTTAAGAACACCCACACCTTAGCCTCTACATTTTTATTTCTGTTTCCCTGATTACTCACACAGCTGCAGCAGTCAACTCCCAGAGAGCACGAAGGGATACGGCCAAATTGCAGCCTCAAAAGGTGCACGGCCAAGCCCTATTCAGAGCTCCAGAAGTATCAGGTACACCACTTTGCACGTCTAAAGCGGCACAGGTTCAAAGCACATTGCACAGTTCCTGTCTACATAGAGCAGCTGAAAGGGGAACTTGGAAAGGAAATCCATCTCCCTCACCACCCCAAAAGCTGTAATCAAAACTTTTATATATCAAACTGCTATCAGTTTCTCCACCTCCGCTTCGATGCTTTTGTCTATAAATTGGCATTGAGCACAGGAGTTATCCCAGCATAAGGGAAGAGGGCAAACATTTTAAAAGACTTGTTTGTTTCCTGCATTCTGAGCAATAATTAAATGCTAGTTCAGCTAAATCCTCTCCCCGGACGTCAGCAGTAAAGGAGTAAATGTCACTTGTCCCTCCTCTGTCTGAGGGAAGGGTTGTCTCCATTTGGTAGGTAAGGCACAGGACTCCAATACAATCCCTACGCCAGAGAAAGCTTGCTCTTCGAATACTGAAGACATAATACAACTCTTCAAGAGTTACAGAGAAGCTACACAGAGATAAGCAGATTTAAACAAGTTTTATTCATAAACTGTTTGGGGAAAGGAAATTTACCGATATAAAAAAAGTCAAGAAACGAACTGACTTTCTTAAAGTCTGCTAACCCGTTCAGGCACATTTATAAATTCACACCATAACTGCTAAGAGAACACATCTCCACACATTTTACTTAACCTGGGCTGTAATGAATATTGTATTTCAGAATTGTACAGAAAACACACTTCTGTAGCCAACTTGCAACCAGTGTTATCAAATTGCTAGCTACACGTTACACAAACACCTTACAATAATAATAAAGAGGTACATTATTTCTCTCTTTTTATACATTAACCCAGTATGACGTGTGCAGTCAATCACAAATTATATGGTTAATTTAAACAGGTTTGTAGTCAAGCTTGGACTCCAGCTTCTTAGAATCAGCCACTTTTCTAACAGCTTTCATGAAGTCTTCCTGAACTACAAAGTCATGATCGGCACGGATCGCAAACATACCTGTAAAGAATAATTTAACAGCAAGAATAAGTTGGTGCTTTTTGCAGCAACAGTACAGAGAAGACAGGACATGAAGATTCGCTCAAATTAAAGTGAAAACGGATCCAAGTTACACTGTCTGCATGTAGACTTTTACACACAGCTCCTGGATGTTGGGAAGGAATAAACTTCAATGAGGTCACTTTTCTGTGGTGATCCCTAAGAAGAAATGTGTAACTTGTTTTAAACTGCAAGTGTGTAGTTACTGTGTTACTCAGCCTTCCCATGTAGGCAAAACCCTAAGCGTACAATGAATTTATAATGTAGAAAAAGCCTAAAAACGTATTAACTCTCCAGTCACCCAGGTACTGAGAGTATGCTCTGCGAAAAGGAGAAAAATGGGTTCCGTCACTGTTTCTGGAACGTATCTAGTTCTTATGAGATAATATGACATATGTCACGATACTCCGCCAACAAGTGGTTAGAGGCCAGCTCCAGTTCAGAAATGGTATGGCTGGTGTTTTCCTCCCATCGTGCTGAACCTGAACTAGAGATCTTTTATACCACACAGGTCACAGGATAGTGCCCAAATCCACATAACACTGCGCGGATAAAGCTTGTGTTCGCAGGGGATATTAGCAGGCGCAACGTCACGTGAACACAGTGCTACTGCTCCTAACTGGCAGCAGATCTGCACACATCAGCTGGACGGTTTGTGCGCCTAGCTGGCTCATCCACAGACCCGGCAAGAGACTGGCCTGTAACGTTAGAGGGAGGATGTAAAGAATCAAGTCCTGCTTGACTGTATAGGTCATAAGGGAACTCGGAAGAAAGAAAAGAGATTTTGTTCAAGTTGTTCCATTGAAGCTTCAGGGCATATCACCATATTGCTGCTTATGCTTAACAGTCCAGACACGCGTGACATGCTGTGAAATATGCAACTGTTTTGGCATTTTGCTGCTGTCTAGGTGCCAACATTTCCATTGAGTAAAAGCTATCTAGCCCTTAAGAAAGGAATACAAAAAGTAAGCAAAAGGAATACAAAAATAATGCGCTATGTTCCAGCAGAACATTTTTGACCTCCTGATTTTAATCCATTGACAGAAGTATCGGAGAAACAGCTCAAAAGTTTAGCATTAACCAAGACTTAGCACATCAAAATTAAGAGTTAAGAAAATACCTGCTTCAGTACAGACATTTCTCAAGTCTGCTCCATTAAAGCCATCTGAAAGCTTCACAATTGCTTCATAATCTATTCGTAAAACATGAATGCCAATTAGAAATAAATTCACACTTCCCGTTATGGATGCCAACATAACACATATCCAGCTAACAAAGAAACACTTTACTTTGATTTCAGTGCAAATACATAGCTGTCCACTAGACTGATAAATTAAATTAACTGAAATAATCAGCTATATTACCGCTTTCATTACAACAGAAATGTATTGCAGCCAAAAGCTCATATTATATAATTAAATCCAAAGTTACTGACTTGTGGTTACAAGCATCAACATGAAATGCAAGAAAAGCTACATCAAGGCAATGTTCTTATCATCATTTAAATGATGTAAAAAACTGGAAAACTTATCTCCAAGTGATCATAACTCAGTCCCTTTCCGCTTATAACAACTGCATCTACTGAAGGCATTTAATGTCATGATATATTAATCCTGATATTTTATGCACATATATTTACTAAAAAAGTGGCTATGGTTACAGTTTCTAGAATCAATTTCTAAAGCACCGTGTCTGTTGAGCCTCCAGCAAGTTCTGATTTTTGCAAGGCTGCTTATTAAAAAAAAAAAGATCAACTTTCTGCAAAACTTTTCACAACAGTTTACCTTCTGTATGAAATTCAAAACATTGGAACTGAAAGTTTTTATCTTAAGAATCCAAAAAGCCCTAGAGATTAAAATAAAGTTGAAGAATTTCTAATTCCATGTAGCACAATGTGCTATAAACAAGTCTCCCCATAACTGCAAAGTCAAAAAAATTAAGCAGGGGGACTAAGCAATGTCACACAGAGCAAGGTTTGGTAAGTTTAGAGTCTTCAGTATACTCCAGTACTAGAGTAGGAGAATCTCATGCTGGAACCTGGAACAGGTCATTTTCTTAGATTTTAATGCAATTCAACCCCACCTTGCTGATTAAGTTCTGGACCTTCTTTCAGGATCTCGAAGCTGAGCATCACAGTCTTCCCACATCACGTTCAGAAATTTAGCTAGTACCCATCTGACAGCTCACCTTGCTAAATGGGGTGAAGGAATGATCCCACCCTGCTTCCACTCCAGTGCCCAAAGGTACAATAAAAAGGATGAAGTACTTTACCTCAGGTTCACAATTTGCTTTGGAGCTTCTTCTCTATCTTAGACTATAGTCGCATGCATGTTTAAGCCAACACTGCTGCTAAGAAAGGCAGTCCTCATCCCTCTTGCCCTCCCCCAGCTCATTCCCCCTCCCGAGCCACCCCCTCTATTGAGCTGCAGCTGTTTACGCAGCCAGATGGTGAACGAGATCAGTTCCACTATCCAGATCATGCTGCCTGGCCGCATGAATAGCTCCTGTCAGCAAAGAGGCGGGAGCGGGTCGCACGGGGCTGGGAACAAGCAGGCAGGGTCTGTGGCGCCTTACTGAAATAAAAGGCAGCCGACGTTGTTTTAAAGGCAAATCACAATTAGTTTCCTTAAGGAAAGCTCTGAAATGTCACTGTGAAACGAAGACTCTGGTCAGCTTAGTAACACAGTCACTAAATAAACCTTCCCCATTTTATCTGACAGATACTTCTCCTCCTTACGCTCTGGAGAGAGCTCTCTACACCACTAAGCAAAGACAAGCTTTGTTTCAGACAACAAGGTTTTCATTATGCCATCTCTGAACTCCAGAGTAAGTTTCTCCATGACTATTAAAGATTCTTCATTGTTTTCAGACTTCTGCAGTAACAATTTTTCTTTCTTTGGGGGGGTAATGAAAATGCTGTTTACTTGCATTAAGCTATTCCTTTAGAAACAGGAAACTACCTGATGAGAATCATGTTAATTTTCCAGTTTACAACTGTGCTCCAAGGGTTTATATTCAGTCCTCCTTTGCAAAGAAGACTTAGGGACAATTCAATCAGGATGCATTTTAAAAAAAAAAAAAAGTAGAATTCCAAGAGAGGGGAAGTTGAGTGGCCGGTGTAAGGGAAGGAATTACATGGGCAGAGTCATCCTAACAACTCACCCTCTTCACGTTTTTACAAACAGAAGTAGGCAGGATATCCAGGTAGCTTCCTACTTACCTATTTCACCATGTTTAGTGATAGGACCTGCATGAATCTTCAAAATGTCTAATCTGGCTTGTTCATTTGGTAGATCAATATCTAGAAAGAATTACAGGTTTAATAAAAGCAGAAAACCACAATTCATATGGATAATATCCTCCTTCCAGTCACTCTAAAGTAGTAACTCACGGATTTTTCTATCCAGTCTGCCAGGCCGCAGAAGTGCAGGATCCAGCGTGTCTGGTCTGTTAGTAGCCATGATCATTTTAACTCTGTGCAGAGTATCGAATCCATCCATCTGATTCAATAACTAAGAGAAAACAGAAGTTTGTTTTTAAACAAGCCAAAACCCTCCTAGCATGATCTATCGTACCTATTTTCTGCATAAGTATTTTCACCAAGATACAAAAGCGGTACAGATGAATCAGGAAAAAAACGCTACAAGCCTTCTAATGGAAGGCCACAGCTCCCTGCATGTTCTGTAAGCAATAAAGGAGAACTTAAGAGAAACACTGAAAATGCTTTGCCCAGAGAAGAAGATACTGAGCAAAGCAGAGCTCAAACGTGAAAGACTTGGATAAAACAATAAGGCAATGAAAACGGTGCAAGTACTAAAGGAGCCAATGGTTGGCTGACACATTTTAATTGTATTGCACTAGGTCCAGGACATTCAAATTAGACTTGGAGAACAGCCTCTAGAATACTAATACACACATACGAAGACATTTCATTGTGAAGATTCAAAGTACTTGCTCTTTGATCACAGTGATTTAATTCCTTATGCAAGTCAGACACATTCTTTTGAACCGGGCAAACTGTTTGCAAACATAGGCCAATGAAGTTTCCCATTAGCTTCAGAATTCTTAATTGTCACCAGTGGTTTTAAAATTCTCTTCACACAACCCAGTTTACCAGAGCAATTAGTACAGAAACAAAGAAATACAACTACTTCTCCTAGTTTTGAAAATCAAACTGTAATAGTTCTAAAATGTTAAAGAGTAAGTGTCTTTGGGACTAAAAGCGACAAGCTCCGCTTTCCCCTCTTTAAGGAGGAGGAAGCCCTCCAAACCTTCAAAGATGCAGTAAGCAGCAGCAAAGTCAAGTCACAGTAGGAAGAGAAAATATCCCAAATAATTCTAGCAATTTTAAGGATTCTTTCAATGAGTCTCTAAGTTGAATACATAGTTGAGTTATCCAGATGTGCAGCTGTCTTTTGTAAAAGCAGCATCTAGTTCACTTTTAGCTTATCAACTCAGAAAAAGTTCTAACAAGCTGGATCACAGTGTAACAATTCACATCTGTATTATTATTTAATGCGGACTGTACAGTAGGTAGTCAGGGATTAGACACTCACCTCCATCAGAGTCCTCTGAATTTCTCTATCAGCTGAGGTGCCTTCAGAAAAACGACGACCACCTGCAGCATACCAAACTTGTAAGTTATAGTACTTCATTTTTGCCTCCATATAATACTAAGTCTGAAGGCAATTAGGTATCCCTTTTAAACTGCGGGGAAGTAGGGGTGGTATTTAAAGAGTTACATGCACACATTTTAAAATGCTTTTTCATATATTAAAAAATATCTGAGCCAGATGTGAACAGGTATGGTTCTAAGCTCCAGAAGGAAGCTGAACCACTTGTCCCATTATGTTTCTTCTGAACAAACATGCATGCACACTCTTTTGAGAAAACAGACTGTAGCTTTATAGCTAATTTCAGCGTTAAAAGGAGACACTAGCCATCCTCCAGGCCATTAGCCTTACCAATAGCATCTATCTCATCCATGAA
This sequence comes from Pelecanoides urinatrix, assembly GCA_013400755.1. NCBI lineage: Eukaryota > Metazoa > Chordata > Aves > Procellariiformes > Procellariidae > Pelecanoides > Pelecanoides urinatrix. Next base: position 39,617 of record VZTQ01051720.1, read on the forward strand.
AATGATACACGGCTGATGATCTCTGGCATAATTGAACATCTCTCTGATCAGTCGAGCGCTTTCACCAATGTACTTGTCCACTATCGAACTCGACACCACCTTTTGAAAGACACACGAGTGAAGATACTGGAGTGCAAACAGATTAAGCATGTGTGCATGTGCGTGAGTGCAAGAGTAAAGTTCCACTACCTTTAGGAAGTTGCAGTCAAGCTGGCTAGCAACAGCTCTGGCCAAAAGTGTTTTCCCTGTACCTGGGCAGACAAGAGATTGAAGCTGTTTAACTAGTAACCCAACGCTGCATGCTCACGACTTGGGAAAAAACAAAAGGAAGGGGAAGGAAGGAAGGGGGAAAAAAGAGAGAACAAACAAGGCTATTGCCACAGTTTGAGAGTGACAACTAAGCCTTCATTACCCTTTCATAAGACTCACCAGGGGGGCCGTAGAGCAAACAGCCTTTTGGAGGTATAATTCCCACACGCTGGAATAATTCTGGGTTTGTAAGCGGCAATTCTATTACCTGTGAAGAGACAGATAAACAGAGACTGTTTGAGTTTTAAAATAGGTCAGCAATCCCAGGAAGCTAACGCTACACTTGCCAGTCTGTTTTCCAGATATCTGTATTATTATTTATCTGTCCAGCATATTTTGTAAGAGAAACAGGTAAGTAAGAAAATGTCAGATTGATCTAACAGATCGATCCACAATCCTGCCCTTGTCGTTCAGACTTCAGCTCCACAATGGCTTGTTTCTCTTGATGCTCTTTGCTCAAACCATGTTTTGCCATTGTCATAATACCACTACTCAAAGCGATTCTAGCGGTTTTTGTGCAAAATTCAAGTTTGGTTTGTTGGCTGTCAATCCTAACTATGCCCTCCCACCTGACTTTATGGCAATCCCTTAGCCTAAAGGGTCTTGGATCCTTCAAACCCTCTTATTTAGGGGATTTTCTTCAGTTTAATCTCATTCCAAGCTTCTGTAGCAGTAGAGATAAGTTATAAGCCAGTTTGAGAATTGGGCTTTGGTGTTTAGAATCATTTTTCTCTACTACTGCAAGGTGTGTGCACAGCGCACAAACAGTCTCTGTTACAGTCAGCTGGCTGACAGCAGCGCGAGCTCATCTTCAAACACCCGCATTCCTGGGCAGGCTTGCGCAGCCTGCAGCACCGATGCCCAAGCTAACAGGATTACTTCAGTATGAGTGCACCAGCACCCCGCAATCACACTGCTGTTTGCCACAAAGACAATTACAAAGCTGGAAAACATTTAAACAACGCTTCAAAAGTTATCTTCTAGTGCAGGAGTATGTAGTCTAAGTTAGTGAAACATGGAAATCACTCATCTGATAGGATCCTTTAACAGCCTGTTTTTTTACAGTTTAGGACGAACATCAATAAGATATTTTTGCACTGAAAAACTTCACTCAGAACACATCCCACAATTTGATAAGTGTTTTTGAGATACTGGATACCTCTCGCAGCTCTCTGATTTGTTCCGACAACCCTCCAATCTCAGAATATGAAACATCCCCTGGATCTTCATGAGACATATTATAAACCAGTGGATCCACTTCCCTTGGCAAATATCTGGAAAAGAGAGTTAAGAGTAGACATTTTCATTGTGCAGACACATTTATAACATTATTGCAATAAATTTTACAGCAACTATGAAAATTATTTCTTCTCCTCCCATCTTGATAACGTTTGTTGAAAACACAGAATAAATCCCAAACCTAGCAAACTTTTTCAAGTTTTAAACCAAACAAACAAAAGCTTAAAAAACTGCTGAAAATGCTGAGTTGTAAATGAATTATTTTCTTAAAGAACAGCCAATTTCTTTTTAAACCTTATATAATAGACACATAAGCCTTCCCTCAAAGTAATTGTCCTTACTAAAGCACTGCTTTGCAGAAAACATTTACAAAACATTACAGAACTCATTACTCAAACCTTTGTGTAACTTACTCAGATCACTACTTTTCCCCCCTTTGCATGATGAGCAGAAGAGCAGCTGTAGAGCAGAAACCTACCTCATAATAGTCAGAGTGGTCATATCCAGAGCAACTCTTGTCCCCGGCTTCAGCTTACTTTTGTCAAGCTAGTCACAGAGAAGGTATTTCTGTTAGAACCACACTCCAAAACAATGTCTGGTTTTAGCCAAGATGTTTACTGTAGCTTGCCCTCTTTGCTCAGTCACACACAAGAAGAAAATAAGGCTACTGAGCTACATGCCAAGCAGTTCATTTAGTAAACTGTGTCCCCGCCACCACCATTTTTGGGAATGCTTAAACTAGGAAAAAGCTGGCCCTTGGAGCTGGCCTAGACCAATGAACCTGTTGGCTGTCACAAATGGATACCAGCAAAGCTAAACCAGACCACAGGAAGAATTTTTGTTAATGTTGAAATAGATCTTGAACAGCAAGTCATTAACTTACTTCTACCACTTTTGAAAATAAATACTATTTTCTAGTCTGTAATTTTTTTTTTTTTAACTGTTATCAATCTGACTGGATTAGTGAGAGATCTAATCCTCCCCTCTGCTCAACACAGGGCAGAACCCGCTGTTTCAGAGCAAGTAAGCAATCCTCCTTTAAGGACACACGGAACAGCTTGCCCATTTGAGTCCGAACTTGCCACCCTTCTACTCAATGGCTTTCTCATTTCTAGACTGACAGAAAGGGTGAATAGATGGTCCTAATGTATTTTCTCCAAGCCTTCCATCATTTGCACATTTTCACATATCCAGTTATATCCCATCTTCAAAGTCAGCCATCCCAGTTGTTATTCTTTTGCTGTCATTTACTTCAGATGCCCTACTCATCTGCCTCAGAAGTTTTTGTCTGCTTACTCCATTTTTATGAGATTTTTAAATACATTAGCAGTTCTATTCCAGTACACCCTGTTAAAGTCTGCTGGGATTAAAACAACTAACTTGCATTTCTCTGTTTTTAAGAAATCTGGTCTAGGAGAGCAGTCTCACCTCTCACACTACACAACCTTCAACAACCATCACAGAGATTACCTAGTTTCTTCTCTCTTTTTTTTTTTTTTTTGAAAAAAAGGTACTCAATCCACATTTGAAGAACATGAAACCTATTTATTCTGAGCTTTACCGACATGGCATCTGAACAACAGGGACTTCAACAACTGTTTGCAAGCACTGCCTGAAGATTCCTGTCGCCCCTGCTGGGGGAATTTATAAGATCCCCCAAGGAATCTATAAGAGCCCTTGCCCACATGGGCTCTTCAGTCTCTAGTAGTGTTCAGGATCAAGCTGTCACTCCTCCCTTACTGGGGTCACTAACAAGACCTCTATCCAGCTGTCTAGTCTTAAGAAACCTGTAAAAGCTTGAAATTCTACCAGATACAACATTGCCCAATAGATTTAAATTATTCTGCAGTGGGGAGAAATCAAAGAGAAACCACTTGACCTTGAATTCCTTAGGAAATGAACTTTAGATGGGGAAGTAATAGGGAAATCTCAATTTAAACAGCTTTGCTCCCCTTCCTCAGCAGCGCAGCACAGCCACAAGGACTTTGATCAAAAACTAGTTCTTCTAGTCTGGGAAATACTCCACGGGAAATTATTTGCCTTGATACTTTGACATTTTGAAAACAATCATGGATATGTTTTTTTAGTCTCTGGTATCAAATCAAGGATCTTTTAAGATCAAACAGTGTTTTTACTGAAGAATAAACTTGAAAGTACATGCTGGAATGCCAGGCTCATCCAAGCACACCCCATTCCTTAGCATTTGTCTCTGTTTCAACACAGAACCTCAAGACTACCTCACATGCCCCTAAATGGAATTAAGTATACTTATGTTCCAGAAAAATATTTTGTCCATTCTGGTGAAAGAAAATAGAGAGTTTGCACCATAACATCTTGAAAGGGATGAGGCTTAAAATTATGTATTTAAAGAGCATTCCAATACTAGCAATTCTTGCAGATGTTTTAAGCAAGCAATCAGTATGCTCAAGGAAAGTCAAGAATATCTGTATACCTACTGCATGAAATAACACACTTACTGGTACCCACATTTCTCAAATAGTTTGTCTCTAAAAGGAGGAGAAAAGGTCCATCCTTACTGAAAAATATACAATCCATTGACAGAGTCAATACCACAGGAAAATATTTACTGCCTAAGTTTTGTTAATTGTGGGTCTTCACCAGGAATTCCTCTGACAGCTAGAAACACCCCCTCCGCCCCCCCCTTTTTAAATTCTTCAAAGTACAGCAGGCTCCTCGCTCTGCATTTACTTGTTGCCTCTCGGCTCCAACAGCCACCACAACACCATTACGGATGAATAATCTGAATAGAGCTGGTCAACTTTTGTATGTTGGAGTTCTATTACACTGCTATTCACTTTAACTTCCACGTATAAACCTTAAGCTAATCCAGAGATTCTGAGTACTGCAAAACATTTGCATATTAGTCTTGCAAACACATTTTCTTTCTTCACATAGAATCAGTAAGAGTTCAAAATTCTGCAGTGAGCATCTGTTTCGCTTCAGAAAGAGAAAAAAAAGCCACGTTTAACATCAACAGCATCACCTGTGCTCCTTTTACTGAAGAAATTTCTATTTTTCACAATTTCCGTAATATAAGAAAACATGCTACAATTATGACGTGTTAAAAGCTCAACTGCAGTTACCTTTCTCTGCCATAAAGGAATCAGTTCAAGATGCACTGAGAGGTCACAGCTGTTAAAAGATCCTAACCTCATTTGTGCATTAAAATAACTAAGTAAAATGCTGCTGCCTTCTCAGGATACATGATCCTTCCCTGGGGTCGCTATTCTCTGTTCAGAGGTACCTTAAAGTCTCACATTTCGTACATATTCTTCTTTCCTTCCATTTCTCAGAGTCAGGGATAAGTGTAATAAAATCTAACTAGAGATTCACTTTTGCTCCCCCAATGGCTGTGCAGTTGCAGAACACTTTCACTAAGTATTGTCATTCCTACTTAATAGGCAGCTTTGGTAAGGAATAGCCGGTCTACGATAGCCTATCTATGGGTTTTAATTACTGTAAGTGGGTCACATTCAGTACTCAATTAACCAACAAGCAGTTTTTAAACCATGTCTGCACCACATCCCTTGTACTTTGGTATAAAAATAAAAAGAAAGAGCACCTCTAAGTGGTTCTTGCTGACTATAGCAGAAGATGGATTATGCTGTAAGGAAGATTCTGTATTGAAATGTCTAACTTATATAGAATTTAGTGTAGGTAAAAAAGCTGTTGTCTTGTAGAATAGAAATGACAAGGCTTTTTTTAAGATCATTAGAACAAATAAAAATCCCTTAGAGCATTTAGAACAGGGGCCTTGCCTACCATAATTATTTATTGAAGAGTAGTGTAAAAACGTTAGAAAAAAATACATGAAGATTATACAGTTATATAACATTAAATCTAAAGCTCAGCACTATGACAGTAATGGTCATATGCCATGTTCACAACATCGCAAAGGAGACTTTACACAGTTCATTAATCTTCACAGAGTTCAAAATCAGGCAGAAAGACAGAGCTTCAACTCAATGAACAGAATAAAAGGTTTCAGGAACGTTTTGGACTGCTTTGTCTTTACTAGGAAATTACACTACTACCAGCTACGAAGAGAGAGGGCAAGTGGATACCAGTATAAAATAGCCATATACACCTTAAAGAAGAAAATACTTAATCCCATTGAGAACCCAGTTTATCAAAAGCAATACTAATATTCAACACCAAAGCAAACTTCTAATGAATGTTCACGTAGATCAGCTACCTGACGACGACAGCCAACCACATATCTTGGTCCATTTGTCGCCTTCACAATGACTGGAGAGAGAGGATCAAAGAAAAAATTCAAATTTACTTGATTCACTGCTCTGAATTATGCTTCTGAACTATGCAGTATCTGGTATTTTTCTGTTAATACTCAATCACTGATACTCTAATTCTTTACTCCTCCAGATCTTTAGCCAGATTTTAACTACAAAAGCTTATTTTCAAGATTTTAAAGAATGTAACAGTCCAGTGTACTTACATTTCTCTTCTGTTAGCTGTTTAAGAACCTCGCCAACAATCTGCAGAAGAATAAATGCAGTATTAGCCTACAGATAAATTACCATTGCAAAACAACATTTAACACGTCTCAGGACATGGAAGATGACTGTCACCTTTGCAATTCTTTCTCCTGCTTCATATGCTGTTTGCCAGCACTTTTATTTCTTTAACACATCTCCGTTAACCAGGACAAACACAGAAAATCTCTCTACCCCATATGCTTGGTGTGTCTGCTCTTGATGGTAAGGCCCCTGTTTCTGTTAGCTGTACCGTTCCCGCTTACTCTTTCTCGATACCAGAAATGGACTTAAGTGCTACTTTCAGGCAAGTCCACTGTCAACCACCAGCACAGGCTGCTATGAGCTCGTTTCTCTCACGTACCTGCCCGACACTCTGCAAGGCCTTGAGATCATTTTCTGATTTTTCATATTGCTTGGTAAGCTCTTTCAGCTGTTCCCTTACTAGAAGAGGAAAGAAACACAGGATTTTGCTAACATTCAATCCAACAGTAACTCAGGACCAGGCCCTTTACAGCAGAAAAGCAGCAGGTAGAGCTAGACTGTGGGAGATCTGCACACCCAGTAACTCATCCTCCTGCAAGCACAGCGGAGCCCCTGCTCAGCAACTCCAGGGCCCGCACACCCTCTCTTATTAGTGAAAACACTCTGCAGAAGGCGTCTAAAAACCCAATCCAGAATTTTAAAAGCTCAAATTCAAAGGTATCAGTGCCTTTGCACGGCACTGACATTTGTACAGGGGGACATGCTACTGCCAGAACGATGTAACAGAGAAACGGGAAAATAAAAGGCTGACAGAAAAACCTTACGGGGGAAAAGGCTGAAGAAAGAGAACCGCCCGCCTCGACTTGGAGGCGGCAGGGCCTGACTCTCCCGCCCACCCCAACGCAAGGGGGGTCCCCAGGGCGCGGGGCTCTCCCCGGGGGAACGGGAAACAGCCACGGCGCTGGCAAGGGGAGCCGCCACGCAAGGCCCTGCCGCCGCGACCGGCAGCACTTGGGCCCGGCCNGCCAGGCCCATGACGAAGCGCTGGCAGCGACGCTGGCGGCCGCCGGACTCCCTCAGGGCTCCCCGGGCGCTCAGCGGCGGCGATCCCCACGGCGGCGGCCCCCGGGACGGCGCTCACACTCCTTGAGGCGGCCGTCGATCTCCTTGTGCTCCAGCAGCTTCTTGCGGTAGTCCTGCAGCGCCTTGTCTCTCGGGTCCGCCATGATGAGCAGCCGCCGCTCATAGGGAATGCCGGGAAGGGCCATGGCCGCCGGGGGCAGGGCCGCGCGCCCGCCCCGCCCCCCGCGCGCGCCCGCGCCCTTTCGCGTGCCGCAGCGCCCCCTGCCGCCGTGGAGGGGCGCCAGGCACCCGCCGGGAGGGGGCATGCGCCAGGCGACGCGCATGCGCGTCGCGACAGGCGGGAACATACAGCCGGCCCCTGGGCGTCGGGCGGGCGGCCTGCCCGTTCCGCTCCCAAAGTATGTGCCTGTGTTTATTTATAGGTGTGTATACGTGTGTGTACGTGCGGACACCCGTGCGCTACGGTGTCTGGCACGAGTACCAGCCAGGCCGAGCCTCCTCGGGACCCCCCCGTGGCTCTGCTCCTCGGTCGTCGCGCCGGGTTCCTGTCAGAGGCGGCTGCCCGGGCTTAGGCCGTTCGGGAGCTTTGGCGGTGTCAAGGACAGGGACGGGTCGCTAGTTACGCACAGCCCGGCCACGGATTGCGCTGACTGAGTTGGCAAAGGCTCGTTTTCAGTGCTGGCAGGTACGAGGTTGAGGAGCGACCTCGGCCTGTGGGCGCAGGAGGACTCGGACGTGTCTCCCGCGCAGCCAGAGCCGGGACAAAAGGCCCGGCGGTCTGTGAGGAGACGGGGGATGAGCGGAGGCTGCGGCGGGCCGGGGGTGCTGCGGGCCGCTGCCCCTGCCCCCGCGCTACACACCCTCGCCCTCCTGCTCGGAGGGAGGGTGCCCCGGTACCGGCACCTCCCCCGGAGCAGGGCCAGCTGCCGCCCCGTGCGGGCCGGGGAACGCCCAGGCTCTTACCGACGGTCGGGGCACCTTTGCGGACGTGTTTTTCGCCCATCTACCGGCAGGGCCACCCCGTCCCGGCACGAGTGAGTCACCGCGGCCGAGAAGTTGGGCAGCTTCCCCGGGCCACCTCCCCGCTGCCCGGACCCGGACGCCCTTCCGCAGCGGGCATCCCCGCGGGCCGGGCTGCGTGCGGCGCGACGCGTAGCCGGCGGCGGCCGCGCCCCCGGCGAGGGGCGGTGCGCGGCGCGGCTTCTTCAGCCGGCGGCGTGGGTGCTGGGGCGGCGAGATGGCGGCGGGCAGCGGGCTGCTGCTGCGGGCGCTGGGACTCGCCGTTGTGCTACTGCCGGTGGTGTCTCGCGGGCCGCCCGGCGCGGCGGAGCGACGCTGCTTCTGCCAGGTGGGCTCTGCCGGGGGGACGGGACAGGGCGGGCGGCGGCACCCTCTGCGTGGAGCTGGGGCTCCCGCCGCGCGGGGGGTGCGGACCCTGCCGCGAACACGGCTGGGTGCTGGTGCCTCAGTGCCTCGACTGCTCTCCGAGCATCGGAAAGCCTGCTGGGAGGTGCCTAGAGCAAAGGGACTCGGAGGGTCACTTCTGCCCCTTGAGCAGCCCGTGCCCTCATCCTTGCCGCCTTAACTGTATTCTCTCCCCGCCCCTAGCAGGAAGGGTGAGTGTTTCAGTTAGGGGAGCAGTTCTTCCCTAACCACCCAGGTGCCTCTTGTCGGATGTTTCAGGGATGTGTGTTATTATATTGTCTGGGAGCTGCCTCATCCCCTCTCCTGCAGGTCTGCCATGCTGTTCCTCCCGACTCCGCTGTCCAGGAGAGAGTGTGGCTGTAGCAGGCACCTGCTACCCTACCCTGCAATGCCCAGGGGTGAGCTGGGCTGCCCCGCTCGTTAAAGCTCTTCCAGAGTTAATTCCCCTTGCTGATACGCCAGGTGTGTTACCGTCTGGCACTTGGTGCACCTTCTGTTGAGGTACAGCAATGAGAGAACCAGGTATAGTCAACCAAGAGATCAGACCAAGCAGCTGGATTTGGGGGAATGGTTGCTATGCAGATTCCTTCTGACTTAGCTTTGTGCAAGCACATTTGCAAGATCAAGGAATGAAGATGGTAGAATGTATTTAGTGCTTTATTTTTGTTGCCTTTTAAAAAAAAGGAAGCTATTGTAGAGCCTACTCTTGCTGTATTAAAAATCCAGTACTTAATTTGGAGTCAGAAATTGAGAGTGGAGAAAGAAAACAAATGCAATGGTGCACTTGGCTTTGCCTTCTGCTCTTGACAGCTTCATGCGGAAATGGTAAATATAAGCTATGCTGATAAAGAATTGAAACTCACGCATTTCGATTCTCTATAGGGTTTTTGCTTGCACGCTTCATGTTTAACAGTGAAGTTTGTCTCCTAAGTCTGAGTCAGGAGTGTGGTACGGGATAAGAAGCCCTAACCACTAAATGAACTGGCGTTCTGGCACAGTAATGGCTTGTAGGCTTTTTTGCTTGAGTAGGAGGAACTGGCACTGTAGTTCGTACGCTCTTGGTTTGTTGCAATGCGCTTCTTGTTTATGGAGTAGCATATGCTTTGGTTTAGTTTTCAGTACAAGTGTTCGGGTTCAAGATTTTTCCAGACTTTATTGCCTTTGGGAAAGTGTGTTATGTAGGGCAGCATTTCTCAGTCTTACTAACCACTTAACCTTTTAAAAACACACCCGAGGGCTGCCTCATCCTTTTGGAAAAAATAATCTGCTGATCATCTTGTGCAGGACTGGCCTGGTGGTTTTTATTTACCACCAAATGAAATATAGGGCAAGCCTTAAGTGGTATGTTTTACCCTCTTTTGTTTATATACTTGAAAGCCTGGGTATAGCTTTTGGTTTCCTCCTGTGAACCATCTCTTGCTGTCTCATGGGTTTGTTAGATTAAGAAACCTTGACGTAGGTTGAATGAAAGAGCTTCGACTTGTCTGTCAGCCCATGTTGGGACAGTTGACAAGGGCTCCTTTTGAGAGCGCTTGCTGTAGCGATATTTCAAACTCTGACTTAAACTGACCATAATTTTGGAATGAGCATTGCCCTCCTGTCTGTACTACTAAGAGCAATGCCTCACCTCCCTTTTTTGACTGTTATTTTAGCTCTTCATTTACTTAGAGAGGTTGCTAACCAGTCCTGAAACTTTTATTAGAAACATCCATCTGTTACTAAAACCACTTAAGTTTCACATACTGTTTCTGCTTTCCAATCTGTCTCATTAGTGCTGACTAACATTTCAATATCGGAGTTCCCTCAAACTTTACAGACAGCTCATCCCCCACCCAGATATTCCTGTTTGCATTAATGCTTTAGTCAGCCGTGAATCAATTCTCCGTATTCCTAGTAATTATTGCTCATTCACTGTTTACAAACTGATGTAGCTGTATTAAGCTGATGTGCTGCAGGTGTTTGGCAGACTGGGATTTTGACTATGTTTCCGGTCTGGCAGAGGGCTGGTTTCCTTCAGGGGCGTTTCTGTGACCAGTACGCTGTCATTAGGGGTGAGTCTGGGCACCGAGAGTTACCTCGTTGTGCCTGAACAGACTTTCAAGCCACTCTTGCATTCTTGTTGAATTGGTGTTCACTCAACAGCCTTCAGGGTAGGAATTCATACCTAGCGCAGTTCCCCATCTCTGTGGGGTGGCTCAGGAGGTAGCTTCCAAGTGCAGAGCAGCTGCAGATCCTTCTTTGCTAGCAGATGCTTCGAGGTGCCATCTGACAGCACTTCAGCCTCTGCGGTTTAACCCCGTCTTAAGGCTCCCGCATGAGGTTTGCTTCTGCATGAGCTCCGGAGCCCCAGTCCTTCTTTTCTGGGCAAAAGGTGGAGGGGGCAAAAGCACCTGGGCCAGCATATGCTGCTTCCAGGGCAGATGCTGGGCATGACTGTCCTCACCTGGCTGCCAGCTACTCGCTGCAAGTACGCTGGCAAGGATGAAAGGGAGACCTAGCTGGACTGAGTGCCACAGGCAGCCAGAGCCACAAATCACTTGTGCAGGGTGACTGCAAGGAAGCTTCTGCTGGGGCAGCAGGGAAAGCATCGGCTTGCCATCAGCCTGGGACTGACGTGGCTTGTCTAGAAGAGCAGGCAGCTGCCAGTGAAGTTGGTACAGGCTAAAAGCAACTCCTCAGCCACTGTAATATTCCCTTCCTTGTGCCCTGTTGTAGCTGCACATGGAGATGCAGAAAAGAGTTTGCCTTCTTTCCTGCCCAGCTGTGACGGTGCTCTATGGGTCTGGGACAGCCCTTAGCAAGAGAAGAAAGCCCTAAATCCACTGCCCGGGGGACATTTCCGTGACATTGGGTGAAGCAGGAAGAGGTGGGGAGAGACAGACCAGCAGTGCAGGGGAGAGCAGACTGACAGGAGCCTGGGTGGACGTAAAGGAAGATGAAGCAAAGGCCAAACCCAGGGATTATATAGAGTCCACGTGTGGTGGTGTTTCAACCTGTGTTACGTACACGAGGCAGGTACATCGGTGTTAAGGGATTGAGAGCGGCTATTGCAGAGGGCCAGCTGAACGCCTTCCTCGGTGCTTGCTCAGCAGCCGGAGCCGCTTGCGTGGTGTCTGTCCCGGCGGCTCCTTTGCATCTCTTGCCACTGGGCAAACCCAGCCCTGCCCGTGGGTCTCCTGCCAGGCTCTCACACCCCTGCTGGGTGGAGCACAACCCATCACCGCCGCTCAGCTCGGTGATTCACAGATGCCAGCAAGCACATGGCACATGTTTGGGACTGGATCAATGTATGTTTCATCTTAAACAAGTGTTCTAATTATTACAGGCTGAAGATGTAGATAAATATTCTGGGGAGGTGGGAGGAAAGAGTTTTAAGGCACCACCCATTGCAGGGCATATTTGACACATGCAGTAGCTCAACTGCTCTGACAGCAGGAATTGAAGTCCAAAACAAGTGAGTCTCTGGCTGCATACAGGGCTGAAAGAAACAGGTTCTGGGGTGACAGGTGGTCGTGGAGCAAGAGGGAACTTCTGGGATGAAGACCATGCCCTGCCAAGTGGTCTGATACTGCCCACTTCCCTGTGTCTTAAAGCGGGTCAGTGCTGTTGGGTGGTAGCATCACTGGGGCTTTCATCTTGGTCTCTGAGGAGACCTGGCTCTTGGTGCTGTCTTCCGTACTCTTTGGCTGTGAACTTTGGTAGGTTGGGCACATACAGGTGGTGTCACCAGGCCTGGCTGAGCTTTTTTTCTCAGCAGCCTGGTGGCTTAGGAGGCAGAGCAGGAAGGTAAGCGATACCTTATTAGCCATGTGCAGGCTAGGGAAATTGCCCATTTCTGCACAGTCTGACTGAAATCCTTGGAGGAAGAAGGAGTTTTCCCTCTGACTTGAGCAGACCTTGGGTTTTCCCCAGCACTTCCCCTTTGCCAGTCCTGCCCCCACAGGCATGTTCTTGGTGGCATTGTGGCTGATCTTGCCACCACTGCTTTTCTAAACCGAGCAGTAGATAATTGGAGATCTCCAAAGCACGATCCCCATCTACTCCCGAGTATTGTGGGAGCATCTGTAGTGCTTCACCCTGGATCATTTTCAGGATGATGTTTTGCCAGGTTGGTTCTGGCTTGAATTGGTTGCTGGACATAGCAAAGGCAGGCCTGGCGCACATGGTGTATGCTGTTTCAGTTGAGGGCCGGCTGGGTGCTCTGATGTTACCTCTTACAGGGATGTCATTCCCTTGGAGTGACATGTTTGTCTAGCGTGTGTACAGAGAGCAGCTGAAGATTATCCACAAATCTTTTTGTAGGCCATTTTTAGACCCAGTCTATAAGCTGCCTGCCTCAAAGGATGCCAAGTTTCTAGGAAATAAAAAAAATGTGGTTGGTTGGTTTTTTGTTGTGGTTTGTTTGTTGTTTTTTTGTTGTTTGTTTGTTTTGGTTTTTTTTTTAATTTTGAAACAGCTTTATATTGGGTAACTGGATTAGCAAATTGCTGCTGTTTTTTTACAGGGGTGATTCAGGCTAGTGGAAAGCTTAATTGCTATGCTGTTAATCTTTATTACCATGCAAAATGCATGACAGAATATGGTACATGTGTGAGGATGAGGCGGTGGGCTTCAGTGTGAACATAAGAAATAGAACTGAGCCTCCAGATAAGGCATCTTAAAAACTATTTGCTCAAGTGGAGTAGAGCATTCTGACACGCTCTAATAGATTTCCCTTTGCTCCTCCTTAGATCAGTGTGGCTCAGTCCAGAATATCAAAGCCCTTTTGAAAAAAGCTGTTTCCAAAATACTAATTCCTGCTGTGGAGCAGTCCAGATCTAGAGCCTGGATTCCTTCCTCCTCTGTCCAGGGTGGGAGGAGGAAACTTGCACTTGCCTTTAAGGTGCTCTATGCTTAATCCAGGCTATTCGTATGACTGTGTGCTCTGAGGGCAAGTGCTCCATTTCTGCCTTCCTTCTTGGAAGGAGGGCAGGGAGCTTCATTTCCACAGTAGTAATTATAATTGTTTTATTTAAGTTGATGTGTAGGTCTTACTGAATTATCTGAGGGCTCTCCGGAAATGCGTCAAGGCAGGTGGCTCATGTCTCTCATGTGGCTCTTGCTTTTCTCTCTGTACACAATAATATATTTTGCTCTTATTGTGAAGGTTGGAGTAGCACCTTTGTTTTGGAATCAGGGAGGCTTTTTCTTGAGGCTTGCAGGGTTTTACTCCCTTTCCTGGTTCCGACTGCTGAGATGCCTGTGACTTTGGTCATCTGCTGCCTTTCCTGCAAGAGGGGTGAAACCTGCTTCTGTTTGCTGTCCCACAGGGTTCAGCAACCCTTAGGCTGGTTGAGTGCTTTAGAAGTAAGAAAAGGGGGAGCCCCTTAAATACAATCCAGCACCTGCTTAGGTCTTGTGCATCCTTCATCTGCCTGTTTGTTCCTGGCCTCCCCTGGGGAGCTTTCATGCCACCACTCAGCAGTGCGCTCTGTCACACTTCACAGGAGCTGCCCGTACCGATATTTCCACGCTTATTCTGCTCGTCTCTGCTTCCAGCTTGCTTGTGCACAGAGATTGGATGTAACCCCCTAGAACAATAGTGTGGGGTATGTTGTTTCTGTGCTTTCTGCTGCCAGGATTTTGTAGGCTTTCTGGGACAGAAGTGGCAGGAGGGTTTCTTATCACGAACTGTGGCAAACGTCTCATTCTTTGCTTCATAAATCAACAATATCCATTTAAGACAACTGCCTTGGTCTTAAAACCCTGAATTTATCTGACACTGGGGAATGGCAGCTTGCCACGTGTTGTATTGTTACATCAATGTCCAGGAAAAATCCCTGGTGTGCTGTCAAGAGTGAATGAGTAGTTAATACTTGATTTTGGCCAGGGTGATTTCCCCAAGTACTCGTCAGGGGGTGTGGGGGAAGCAAAACTTCTTCCGAGTTGTGCAGCTTTGTCATCCAGACAGTGATCTACGTGTCAGAAAGCCATAGCTGAATTTGTGCTACTTTTTTTTTTCTTTTTTTTTTTTTTTCTTCAGGGCTTGCACACAACTTGTTGAATTGTTTGGGATGATGCAAGAAGTATTGGCTTTCTACATCAGATTTAGAACAAATGTTTTCTTGCCAAATGGCTCTCTGAGGCGAGACTGTTGCAGTTGCTGTGGTTCTGATTAAATCAAACAAATGGCTACAGCGCAGTTGATTAACAAGGACTTTCTTTGAGTGCTGTAATCCTGGGCACTATTGTTGCCTGACTGGTCCCTTACGCAAACGCCAGCTCTCACCTGTATGCCATCCTGCAGGAGTGACATACTGAGGCTGGTCTCAAACGGGAACCGCAGCTGCAGTGTGTACGGCTCACAGCTGTTGCAGCAGCCGATATCCAGTGTCTTGCTGGATTTGGCCCTGACGGAAACATCTGTGATCTGCATAACTGTGTCTGATGTGTGGACAAGGGCGGTGTGGTTTTTGTGTACGTGTGACACAGTCTAGTTGAATGTGTCTGTCATATCTGCTTTTTAGAGGTGGAAGTGTCCGTCTGATGCCTGTTACTCAGACGTTAGTGAATTCTAATGTATCAATGTGTGTTAGAGGAAAAGTGTTCCCAAATAAAACTGCCTGTCCCCAAGCAACAAGTACAGGATGCATCCTAAAGGATGCATCAAAAGAAGTTCTCTGCCGATTCAGCACAGTCTGGTTTAACGTTGTTTAATTCTGGTTAACCTTAACTAGTTGACTCGCTGGTAAAAGGAAAGAAAATTGTGAATTGTTTTGTCTGCAGTGTTAAAAAGTACTGTTTAAGTTGTTCATATTTGGTTGTTTGGGGCTTTTTTATCCAACAGGTTACTGGTCATTTGGATGACTGCACCTGTGATGTAGAAACCATTGATGCCTTCAACAACTACAAGCTTTTTCCTAGACTGAATGAACTTCTGGAAAGTGACTATTTCAGATACTACAAGGTAATTTTCTCATACAAGAATTGTATTTATTTTGTGTGCTGCTTTTTTTTTTTTTAAATTTCCCTTGAAGTTATTGCTGATCTTTTTAAAATCAGATACCTACATTTTAATCCTGATCTTTTAAGAATGCAGTCAACAAGTGGGACTCTTCTGTTATCAGGAGCATCTTTATGTGGTACAACATGCTTATAAGATGCACGATTTTAAAGATATTTTCTGATGCATTTTTCCCTCTTAAGTGAAGCAGTAGACCAACAAAATGACTTCTTTCATTAAGCTGTGGCTCAAAAATGTTGATGACCGGAGATCCATGTTGCATAATAAGAGTATTGATAGTGTCTCCCTTGACATGGAAAGCCTGTTAGTTACCAAACATTCAGGTGAATTGATGGCTGTTACTGCCAGACCATCCTCATTAGACAGATTATTCTCCCATTCAGTGAAATTGCATGTATGTGACTAAATGTGGGATTTGTTTGAGTGTGTTTGGGTTATGGATCAGTATTTTACCTGCTGCATACAGATACTGAACAGTGACTGTTGCCTGATGGTTTCTGCAGACAAAACAAGTATTTACTGTTCTGTAAGAACAGTTTAAAAAGTTCCCAACTTCACTGCACTGCAAACTAGAATGGGCCCCTATATAAATCACTGGGGTAGAGCTCCTTCTCCCTGCTCCACCTCTCTACCAAACCCACAAAATCTTGTTAAATGTTAATTGTTTTGGAAGAATGATACTTGATACCAACTCACATAAAAGAAAGACTAGGACTTGTTAAAGAAGTTAATATTCTTTCCCCTTCCAGTGTTGGGATTTTTAATAGAAATACTAAGATTGGTCTGCATGAAGCATGAATAGAAATGTCTGTGTGTGAAAGCACCAGAAGAAACAGCCAAACAAGGATTAAAAGAATAACCTGTACTGATAACAAGGACAGCGATAGCAATCAATCTGGTTAACATCAAGGAATTATTTGTTCCCGTTGAGCCCAGAAGGCTTGCACTCCAGCAAGTCCAGAACACAGATGACTTGACAGCAGAAGACCTGCGCTCTGGCCACAGGAGGATGGTAGCAAGGCTCCAGCACATCCTCTTCCTGCTCCTCTAGCAGGGAGGCAGGCTGTGGTCCTAAGATGCCCAAAATAAGGAAACAAAATCAACGGGGAGCAAACTTCCCCCAAGATTCATGGCGAATGAAGTGAGCAATATTCCAAAGCCAAAGATTGCCCCATAGTAACTGTTGGCTCCTAAAGGGTACAAACCACCTGGCCAAAACCCAGTTTGTCATTGCCCAACAGGAGCCTCAGGATGTGATTAGGAATCGGTGGCCCATCTGTCCTGTCTTCTGTGTTACCACAAACAGTCCTGGCCAGGCTGCACGGGCAGACACATCTCGTATGAGAGACAAGAGAATGTGTGTGATCAACTTTGTTTAAGATAAATAACACTGTCTGTTTTCACTATCACTGCACTCAACCTTGCACTAAGTTTTGTTATCTGAAGTCGTGCACTGAGGCGCTGAAGATGTGTGTTGGTAAACTGTGGTGTGGAAGGTTGGCTTGGTTGCTCGGAGGAAATGTGTAATAGGATAATATGTTATTTGTAGGTAAATCTAAAGAAACCTTGTCCTTTTTGGAATGACAACAGTCACTGTGGAATAAGAGACTGTGCCGTAAAGCCCTGCCCATCTGTAAGTACCAAATTCATTCTTTTACCTCTTTTCTATATTTGGCTTTTGCAGATCAGGAGGAAGAAGCAGGCAATTTCCTTACTCTTCTCATTATTGTAGCTATAGCAAAACTGTGGCTCCGATGGAGCTTTCTTAGGTGCAGTAATACTGGTATCCATGAGAAAGGCCAAAATGCTAAATTCTGGAAGTTTAAAGAAAGGCTAGGCTTTTAATAGCTGATCCTCCGTGAATGGCCAAAAACTTGTCCTGGTCCCTCTCTTATTTTTGGTATTAGTGAGATGGTTTTTGGGCAAATCCACTGTTATTAAAAGTGCCTCTTGTGTTACTTGCCAGGATATTCACCCTGTTGGCCCATGAGCTACACTGTGATTTGAAGTTTTGGCTGACGAATTTGACAAGGCCCTTTCCAGCCCTCTCTCTTTACGTGAAATGGTTCTTTGAGTCCTGTTTCTCAGCTCAAAAGCAATGGACAGTCTTGTCCCTGTATCCCGGACAAAAGGGTTTTGTTCATTGAGCTAAAAGAAAACATCTTGACTGCAGGTGTCTGTCTTGAAAAGAAGGGGCCGTGAAAGCAAGTGAATCGGAACTTGGTTTCTGGGTTGATGGAGCGGTGAAAATGCCACCCAGCCTGGCTTTGTGGGTTGGCAGCCAGCAACAGGCCGTCTTACGCTCTCATTCCTAGGTCTCTAGAGCAGTCTGTGTATGCTAATGGTGCGCAGGGGTGTGCCACGCTGGCGGTGTGATGAGTGCTCTCAATGAAAGAGGCCTCCTGATGCTACTTGCATGCATTTTTCCACCTCACTGCTTTCTTTTCATGTATGATTTGAAGTATGATGCAGTGAAGCAGGTGTCTGTCCCCCTCACCTGGTAACTCTGTGGTAACCTGATATGGTGTAGCTGGGTCTGGGGGAAAAAAAAAAGCTGCTACGACACCTCGAAAGAATCTGGTACAGGAGTGTGTGTGGAGTTGTTATATAAATTCTCATATGTATGTTAAATTCATTTGCCTTCTCAGCAACTACCCTACCCCTCAAACAAGTGTCCTTTGCTTCCCTGGTCTTCAAAAAGCACCTATTATGGACCCAAAATGGAATTATGATTTTTCCCCCCCCCCCTCAAAAATAACCCTAAATTTTGTTTAAATACTTTTTTCCTTAAAAAGGGTGTTTTTGGTAATGATGATGACCAATGTGACGGAGTAATGCTATAATTACATTAGTACTAGCTAGAAGTTGTTTTTAAGAACTGTGTCACTGCTGTTTTTAATTATTTTGATTTGGGTCCATTTCATTCTGAAAGCAACAAAAATAACTCTTATTCATTGCTTAATTTTTCTCTTCCTGTGCTGTTTGCCATCACAGTATTTGCTCCTGCAGTGTAGAAGTGGTTTTACTGCCTTCCTACTGGTGGAGGAAATGGAAGTTGAGGAGAATTTAGGGCCTGATTGTCTCGTATGTGCTGCCCGGGTTGCGTGGGGCTGGCAATGTTACGTGATGGAGTGGTAGAAGGGGAGTTTTTGAATGACGTGTATCGGGCTGGGAGTTGCAGTATCTGAGGAGGCACCTGGGCTCCTGCCAGGAGCGCCGGCATCACCGGGAGACAGGGTGCCAGACATCAGCTGATCAGAGGCAACTCCAGCTCCTCTGAAGTTTACGTTGGCTTCCCCAACCTCACGCTTGGGTAAGCAAAACATAACCTGACGTAGCACCCGTTGGAAGGTTGCTGACCTTTTGAGAAGCGGAATCTTGTGAAAAATGAAAATAAACCACCAAGAATATTGCTTAACCTTAGTCTGTGGAGGAGCCAGAAATTGGATGTGTTGTAAGCGAAGCTGAGTGCTTTGATTACCTTCTAACTTCTAGAAACTGTGGTAACCTTCCTAACCTTTCTCAAAGATTAGGCTGAAAGGCCTCATCAGCCCCACATGTAGCACATGCTCAATTTTGTCTTTCAGGATGAAGTCCCTGATGGAATCAGATCTGGAAGCTACAAGGTAGGTGTGCCTGTGTGCACAAAATGATGCAGCTTATAGGACTGGTTTTGTGTCACTGCAGCTGATAAAAGCTGCCTTCATCAGATGGGCAGTATTTGTTGGGATGTGCTTCGTGGCTAAATTTTTACCCTCTTCAAGTGTTTGGGATGCTATAGAGCCTTTGAGGTGGCTGTCCTGAAGTCAGGTATTCCCCTCCACTGACTTAGAGCAGTTTAGGAGACTTCTCCAAGAGCAGGTATTGTCAGGCACAAAATGCTCCTACAGCAGTGCCGGAGGCTGCTGTGAGTCCCTGCAACAGTCATCACAATTGCATAAGCCTCTGAATATCTGCAGACATCCTGTGGAAATACAGGGTGGGATGAATCATAAAAGTGTTTCTGATACTTCAACTGGTTAGTGCATTAAAGGCAGAATTATAACAGCAGAAAAACTGCTTTTTAATCCTCCTCTTTCCCCACCCCTTTGTTTTTCAACCCAGTATTCGGAAGAAGCCAATAACCTTGCTGAAGAATGTGAAGAAGCCAAGAGACTTGGAGCTGTTGATGGCTCTTTGAGGTTTGACTTCTTTTTCCACAATCCTTACTTGTCTTGAAGGGAACTCAGTATCAGTGCACTTTCTGATAGTCTTTTTCCACTTATTTTGCAGCAAGGAAACCCAGCAGGCAGTGCTCCAGTGGACACGGCACGATGACTCTTCAGACAGCTTCTGCGAAGCTGATGGTATAGGGACCTGTTTGATCTGACAAATCTTGTAATGGGATTTTAAGCACCTCTGCAGAACTTTCAGGCCAATGTGTAATATTTCAGCAAGCCTGGAGCATATATAGCATTTCTTCTCTTTACCACCCGCCCTGCCTTCAGTATTTTGAAGATAATATGATGCAAATATTTCTGACAAAGCTTCATTGCTGGTCAGGGTCTTACCGTGTTTAGCAAGTTAGCAGCTTGGATGGAGCATGCTCAGAGTTTGCTTTGCCATCAGTGGCCTTGTGCTGCGATAGCTCTGAAGGCCAGAGAGCTTTACCCTGCTGCAACGGGTTGATGCATAGAAAATATTATGCACCTGCCTCTGTGGAGAGGGATGAGCTGGTCTCTGCTGGCAGGACTGTTCAGTATGCGAAGGGGTGGCTGGATCAGCCTTGGAAGATGTAATTTTCCTTCAGAAGTTTTTGTCACTGACCCAGCACTCTGCTTCGCAGACATCTATTCTCCTGACGCGGAGTACGTGGATTTACTCCTGAATCCTGAACGCTATACTGGCTACAAAGGACCGGATGCCTGGAAAATTTGGAACAGTATTTACGAAGAAAACTGCTTCAAGTAGGTGGTTTGGGAGACAGGTTTCACAAGCCTGCAGGCGCTTGTTTTTGCAGAGGGGCTGCATGTGCTTTAACTGCTCCATTAATCCCCATCCTCCTGTCTTTGCTGCAATGCTTGTGCAGTGTGGGCTGTCAGAGGAGGGGACAAGCCGTGTGGCTGCCCCGTGAGCCCCCTTCAGCTGTTCTTTGGACCACAGCTTGCCCTGGTGCAGGCTCCCGATGCGAGCCCTGCAGTGTGGCGAGACAGCCGCCTGGCAGGGGTGCACAGCTCTTGTGTGATGCGGTGCTGGGCACACAGTCCTGTCCTCCCCGGCCGCTGCAGGGAGCTCTCTCCCCAGTCCATGTGCCGATTTGAGCTCTGCTGTGGGTACCCCTGGGGCTGATGCACGGTACTGGTGGGCATTGGTCTGTAGTCTTGCCTGCTCTGATCTCTAGTTGTTTCTTCCCCATTTGTACTGGTGTATCGTGTTGCAACCTCAGCCATGGGATAACGTCCGCTAGCACCTCTGTAGACACTTGAGTTTTCCTAGCTGTTCTTTCTAAAGAAAGAAGGGGTAAAAAAAAAAAAAGAGCGCCACATTTGTTCTACCCCTTTCCTCTCTGAGCAAAGCTAAAGCACAGAAGGAGGTCTAAGAACTCCTTAGGCTATTTGACTGCAGATGAATAACTACTTCTGCTGCGCTGTGTTTCTGCACAGCAAGGAGACAGTCACTTATTTACATATCTTATTTAAATGATTATTTTTTCTTCCTCTTAGGCCTCAGAATGTAAAAAGACCTTTGGCATCTGGTAGAGGTGAGTCATTTATTTATCTCACTAAGTGGTTTAGTAGTGTACTGATCCTAGCTCCAGGAACAGTAAATGCTCTCTGAGCTGCTTCTACTGAACGAGAAATATGTTGTAGCTCTTGAAGAAGTGTAGAATTTTATGGCTAACGCAAGGGCACTTGGAAGTGTGGCTTTCTAGCATCCATCATGGAGAAAGGAAGTCTGATCCTCCACTCGTGGAAGAAATGTGAGCTTTGGAGGGACTGGGAGCAGGACTGGACCTCGAGCTCTTCCTGGGTCCCTGGTTTCTGTACTCAGCAATGCCAAACCATCTGTGACGGACTGAAATGAGAACCTGGCTGGGATCCTCTGTGGAAACCATCCAGCAAGAGACACACTGCCCTAGAGGCTAAGACTAGACAGTGTAAATGAAAGTGGGGGAGGGTTTTGGAAGCATAAGAGCTTCTTGCCCAAGGCTACTAAGAGACCACATGTCTCCTGATGCCCCATCCTGCCCAGACATCTAGAACGTCATCAACCTCACTCTCCGTGTTTGACCTGAACACCGCTCCAGCAGTACCCTCTGGGGTGATCTCTTGATTTTCCCTAAACTGTAGGTGCTTTCCCACCTCCCTTGACCCTCGTGCAAAGGAGCAGCACTGGTGAAGGAAATGTACAATGTCCTTGAAAATATCAGTGCTTCCCTTGACCACCTCTGTTATTTAGGGCAAGATCTGAGTGAAATAACACAGGTACGTTGAGGGGAGAGGGCAGGACTGCTGTTCTGCAGATGAGGAAGCAGGAGGACATGAAAATAGAGGGTCTGACCTGATACTTGCGAGAGTTGTTGCAAGCAACTAATAAACTGCAGGAAACAGGGATGGGGTCCTTGAGTATCCTGTTGGAGGACATACAGGAGATCCCTGGCAGAGGTAGACACCTGTGTCCCTTGTTTTCCAGTCTCTCCTTCAGCTATGTGGTGGTTTTACTTCCTTTGGAGATATTGATCCCTCCTGCGTTGGTCAGGTTATTCAGTAGCATTGCTCATCTGGTGTGTTCGCTGCCGCAGTTTGAGATGATGTCTTCAGTGTTCAGAACATTTCTAAACCTCCCTGGAGAGGCTCGGTCTCTTGTCAGAGCAGATTAACAGAGCAATCTTAATGCTTGTACTTTAGAGTTTAATTTTGGTCATGTGTAATTTTTATCTCCTCTTTTCTCTCCCTCCACCACTCGTGCTTTTTTCATCAGGAGATGATGGAGGTGAGTAGCACTCTGTTTTTACTGATAACAGAAACAAATGTGGCTTCTTTATCATGCTGTCACGAGCTCTACCATTACATAATGTACCTGGTTAGCAAAATCATTATTCAGGCAAAATCAGAAGTTGTCTTGAAATTCTGCTGTGTTCGGGACCCGGTGCAGAGATCCATCTGAGCTCCCTGTCCCTGAGGCCAGCCCATCCTTGCGCGGAGGCCTTAAAAAGCACCAGCAGTTTTTCCAGAGTACAAGTCGCATTTGAAGGCAGTCACTGAAGTGTCGTGAGCCTTCAGGAACAGGACTTGCATTGTGGTTTATTTTTTTTTCAGTGCTTGTTATTGCTGAGAAAGCAGCTCTCGGGCTGGAGCTTTGACAAGACTCATAGTCCCAACAGCCTCTGACAGCTGGTAGGAGCTGGGTGCCCAACTCCCTTAGGCCCTGCAGGGCTCACATCTGGGAAGGGCTGTGCCCTGGAGCTCTTTGTCCTCTGCAGCACTGGGCCTGTGTATATGGCATGTCTTTTTTTTTTTCCGTATTATCTCCAAATCCATGTTTATGTTCTCCAGATTACTTTCAAGCATGTAGTAGTGGGTAGCGTGAAACACTATCTTGTGTGATTGTACACACTGGGTTGCACTGTGTGGGTTTTTTTGGTTGGTTTGTTGTGTTGTTTGTTTGGTTTTTTAATAAAAATACCCCTCTCACTGCCCTGGCCAGAAGAGAAAAGCAATCTGTGATCCTTGTTTCCCCCTGCGCTGTGCTGTTCTGCAGCACTTCTGCTCCCCCCAGCCCTTGCTGAGATGGGTGGGAAAGACCACGTGCTATGTTTAGCTGGTGCCACACTGTGTTACAGAAGCATCAGTCAGAAGGGTGGGGAGGAAAACTATTTTCATGCTTTTCTAATGCTCCTTTCCCTGCTTCGGCAAACTGGAGTGGGCAGAGGTCCTCTGGGGGCTGGTCTCAGAGGTGGTTTCAGGGCATCAGGCTTGGGCAGTACCCTTCCCTCTGCTGTTGCCCTCCAGTGCCGCCGAGGGGAGGGTACTGCCCTGTCTCATTCATGTATCATCCTGTTGTGCTCTGAAAGGTGTGGCCAAAGAAGTAGCCTAAAACATGACATAGTGCATTAAAGCCCTCCTGCTGCTGTAAGGCATCTCAAACTGATGTGCTTGTTCTCCTTTTGTTTCCAGGGCGTACGTTTTACAAGTGGCTGAAAGGTAATCCTGCTTCTAAACTTGGTTGCTCTTCCTGGGATGAACGCAAAAGAGCCAGGGAGTGGGTAGGAGTTAGTGGCCACGCTCAGGTGGGATTAGATTTCTGTCTGACAGCCAGGAGAGGAAAATTTAATGTATGCTTTCAGTGTCTTAAAGTGCCCATTTCTTTTCAGATGTCTGTGTAGAGAAACGAGCTTTCTACAGACTCATTTCTGGTCTCCATGCAAGCATCAACATCCATTTGAGCGCCAGGTACCTTTTACAAGGTAAATGCTACTTTCTGCTTTAGCTCTCCCGCATCAGTCCTAAATTGACACTTCTGTGGCTCAGCTAAATGCTAGCTGGAGCCTGTTCCAGCAGGGTTCAGGCCTACTTCTGTGCTCTTCTCTTCCCTCCCTCAGCACAAAGGTTGTGTAACAGAATCAGGAATGCAGTTACCACATGCCTTCAGGTCTGAAAATGGTGGACTGTGCTCTGTACCAAGTCTTCCAGCACGTATTCCTTCTTTTCTTCCTCCAGGGTTACTTTGGAGTGGGTTTCTAACTGCGTATCGAGGCCATCCCGTCTTTATCATGGTCAGTTTAGCAATAATCTCACCTAGACTGTGAAATGCTTGGCTGGGCTTTCCCAAGAGCCTTGGTCTGTTTCCATATGCCATTTCTATTTCCTTTGTGTGCCTTTGTCCATAAGTAGCTATCTGAAGAATCTAAATTGAAAATCACATGTTTTCATGTGAAAACATGATTTGTGTGTCTCGTGTGGCCAAGGGCTGTGGCATGCTGCTCATGCAGGTTCTGACTGACTTCTGAAGGATTTAGTCATGGTAGTTTAGAGTGGTACCTATGGACCAAGCCTACCACCTTTATTCTGCTAAAGCTTACAAAAATCAAGTACAGATTTAGAGATAGCTGTTGGAATTTGGATAAGTAATTTAGATTTAATTAAGTAATTATATTTTAAGTCTCTACAGCCCACGTAGGCCTCACCTTGATGTGAGTTAGACTACGTTAGAGTTGGGAGATAGAATAACAAGAGAAACATCAAAGGCAAGAGATGAGTTGGGACTGCAGAGAGGATTAGCAAAATAAGGGTGGCTACAGACAGCCAAGTAAGTGTCTTTGTCTGGCTTGTGTCGAAAGGGATAGCTTCTGCTGGTGAAAGGCTACAGAAGATGGTCTCTGCTCCGAGAGGAGGTTCCTCGGCTCCACCTGGGTCCTTGCAGGGATTCCCATCTGCAGGTGCCGTGATCACCTTGTAGAGAGCCTTCCTCAGCTCAGAGCTGGGGAGTCCTTTCCTGCTGGGCTGGTTATCTATCGGTGATTTAGAAGATGAAGCTTCTCCTGGTTTTTTCATTTTTATACATCAGCTTGATATGACTGTATTATATCTTCCATGACATCATGGCCTCAAGTTGCGCCAAGGGAGGTTTAGGCTGGACGTTAGGAAAAAATTCTTTCCTGAAAGAGTGGTCAGGCCTTGGAACAGGCTGCCCAGGGCAGTGGTGGAGTCCCCATCCCTGGAGGGATTTAAAAGACGTGTAGATGAGGCGCTTAGGGACATGGTTTAGTGGGTATGGGGATGTTGGGTTGACGNCGGTTTTTTCATTTTTAGACATCAGCTTGATATGACTGTTTTATATCTTCCATGACATCATATAATCTTAAGTACACGATGAGATGAGCAAACAGAAGCGTTCTTTGAACGCTGTGGGTTTGATAATGGAAAATAGAGGCCAGTCTCCCCCGATCCTTGGCTGCTTTTGTTCTCTTGCATTTCCACAATAGAAGGAATTCTCCTAAGATGTCCCCGTTCATTAGGGACCGTCCCAACCTCTGGTCCCCACGCTGCTTCCCAATGCAACGTGATCAGGAGGCCTGCGCTGTTTGCCTCTGCAGACACTCAGACCAAAGGAGAGACCTCTTCTGAGTTCTGCAGTAAGTCGGCAGCTTTTGTGGGCAGGAGCGAAGGAACAAAGGGACCTCCAGTCCTCTTCGCTTGCAGACAAATGTTGAGCTATCACCAGCTTACATAGAGCTGCTCTCAGAAACAATTAGCTCAGCTGACAAGAAACTCTTCAACTGATTTAACTCTGTTTGAAATGGGCAGCCTCCACTTTTAGCTTTTGCTTGTAAGCCTGGGTCATGTTTTAAACCAACTGACAAAGCTCTGCAGGAGTTCTGCACTTGTTGGGGTTTGAGTTCGGTTAAAAGCATTCCTCTCTTGACTCGTGAACAACTTGCTGTTAGTGAAAGGGATGTGACTACTGTGAAGCCTGGATCTCCCTGGTTAGAGTTACATTTCACCACTTAGCCTGGGACAGCAGGACGAGATGAGCCAGAATTATACCCATCCACCTCATGTCATTGTTTTTGGTTTTTTTTTCTCTCTCTCAGATACGTGGTCAGAGAAGAAATGGGGCCCCAATGTTACAGAGTTCCAGCAGAGATTTGATGAAGTCATCACCAGAGGGGAAGGTCCCAGAAGACTCAAGAACCTGTATTTTCTCTACCTGATAGAGCTGCGAGCCCTGTCCAAAGTGCTGCCGTTCTTTGAGCGCCCAGGTTTCCAGCTGTACACGGGGAATAAAAGTCAAGATGCGGAAATGAAAAACCTGTTGCTGGAAATTCTCCATCTGGCCAAGTAATTACATTCGGTACCTGGGGAGAATGGCTCTTCCAACTCTGGCATCTCTGAGCGTGCTTAACCTTTCACTTAAAGCGTCTAGAAAGGCAGGTTCTGGGTTTGTTCTTGTAGGGGGATAGTGTGATTTGTGCAGTAGGATAATGTTGCTGGGAGTACGTTGGTATCTGTATTCAAATTGCAAAACAGGGTAATTAAGCCCACAGTTTAATAGTCTAGGCTGCCTTTTTGATTTAGCAGAATTGAATTTAATAACCGCCCATGTGTCAGCCCTGAAATTGGCTACCTGTTTGACTCATCTGTGGAATACCACTCCTGGCTTTGTGTTTTTGACTAGAAAAAAAAAATCCTAAACATGTTGGTAACAGAGATTTGGGCTGTTGGACAGAGCTTGGAGTAAGAGGAATGGAAGATATTGGAACCAGATGGAAATGCGTGTCTCCTAATGTGATCGATGTTTGAATTTATCTTGTCACACTCTCGTGCCTTCAGTGCTTACGTCTGTTAGAAAACAGATTACAATTGCTTAGAAACCGTAGAGCAATTGCTGAAAATCTCTCCAAGGTGAGATGCAAGCTAAAATTGAAAGCCAAGAGATTTAAGAAACAAGCAGCTTGACTTAAAATACATGTAGAGACGTCCAATGTCTAGCACCTATCGGTTTCATTTGTGCACCTAACCAGATACTTCTGTGGATCTGGACTTACCGTACAAACAAGCTGTGGAGAGCTAAAACTCTTTTCTTTCTGTTTCAGGTCTTTCCCACTGCATTTCGATGAAAACTCATTCTTTGCAGGGAATAAAAAGGAAGCTGCTAAACTAAAGGTAATTGGCCAGCCAATTTACCTACCTAAAGGGTATTTTCAGGTGTATGTCTGGGATAATACTAGATCTAAAAAGGTCTCCCAGTATGTGCAAGGTACCGGATCAGGTATTTCCATTTGCTTTTCTGAATGGTTTTGGATACTTAGAATCATAGAATCATTAAGGTTGGAAGAGACCTCAAAGACCATCGAGTCCAACCGTCAACCCAACGCCCCCATGCCCAGTAAACCATGTCCCTAAGTGCCTCATCTACACGTCTTGTTACTTGTGGGTAACTACAGACCATAGGGTGTGCCTTGAGGAGAGCAGTGAATTGCTGCTGAGGACCCCACTTCAGGAGGCATTTCCCTAACTCAATCCCACTGAATTTAGCCTGAAATCCAGAATTAATATATTATTGGATTTGAATTAATACATGGAAGAAGTCCTAATTAGTGTGTAACCACGATCAACTTGAATGTCTTTTCCCCTAGGAGGAATTTAGGCTACACTTTAAGAATATTTCTAAGATAATGGACTGTGTTGGCTGCTTCAAATGTCGCCTGTGGGGGAAGTTGCAGGTAAGATTCGTCAGCAGCTGGGGACGTGTCAGGAAGCACCTCATCTGACGGGGGCGCAGATGCCGTTTGTAGATACCGGTCAGCTCCCAGATGCAGATCGGGGCTGCTTGAGTTGTTGCCGAGACCTGTCAGCAGGAAGCAGTGGGCTGATTCCAGTGTGCTGGGCCTGGCAGCAGCTGCCTGTTGCCTTTGCAGTTGAAAACTGGGTTAACCTGCTACAGCTGCTCCCCGAGAGAGGGGAGGGGGTGCAGAGGCTCTGGCAAGCGAGGCAGAGGGTGCTATAAAACTGGGGGTTCAGTGAGATCTGCACTGAATTTTACATGGGGTCAAACCTAGACAGAAAGCCTCTGTTGGGTAGCTCTGCTATCACAGTAACGCCAAATAAATAAAGCATCCTGTTCTGCTCCCTCCTCTGAGCTGCGGTAAGTGAAGTCCAGGTCTTGCTCTGTTAAGAGGATGTCAACAGGAATCCTTGCAAAGACGAAGGAGGGAAGTGAAGTTAAACTTGTGAGTCAGGCCCTGGATGTCTCCCTGCTATTAAATGACCTTGTTTGTCATTGCACAGACACAGGGCTTGGGTACAGTGCTGAAGATCCTCTTTTCTGAAAACCTGATAGAAAAGATACCTGAAAGTGGCCCTTCCTATGGATTCCAGCTGACAAGACAAGAAATCGTTGCCTTATTTAATGCTTTTGGAAGGTTAGTTTGAGACTTTTTCCTCTACTTTTACACAAGCTGCTGTGTTGCATCCCATTTAACTTAAACAGTCAGTTCTTATCAGCAATATTGGTGTTAACTCCTGCTCTGATCATACTGTCTCATAAAGAAGTTCTCAAATATCAGATGATGTTAATATGGAGTGCAACAGTTGAAACAATTTAAAACAACTTCTTCATACTCTACATTTCTGTAAGAAATTCAAGGAAGCATTTGTATTAAGATACAAAGAATTTGGTGATTTTTAAGCAACTGCATGACTGTCCTTGGAGCACACTGTCCCCAGACAAGGGTTGCTGTTCTTGTTCTTCTTGTTCTACGTTTAGAGCTCTCCTTCAGGCTTCTCACTTCCACCGATTTGTTCCCAAATCTGTTTGTAATGGTTGCATTTAGCAGGAATCCACCAGTCCAGCCCTTGTGGAGAGCTGGATGAGGAGTTTTTGGCAGTGAAGGAGGGTAACGTGGCCTTTAGGAGAGAGGCGATTGCAAGACGCTCGGTTATACGTTACCGCTTAGTGGTGTTGACAGACCTGGAGTTTCTGGCAAACAGGTTTTTCAATGGATTCTTGAGGCGACGTTGCTGCCGATGCTTAGGCTGAGGGTCCTGCTGTGTCTCACTTCAAACCAATGGCAGTGTCAATGGCCAGCAATGGAGAGACCCTAATGTGCATCAGTCAAATTTGGAAAACCCAAGAATACTCTTCCCCAGGGATGTGGTGGTGCTCCCCTCCTGAGCAGAGTTCCCCTTAGGCCAGAGGAGCTGGGCTTCCTTCTGCCTTTCTAGAGCCGTGTCGACGCAGCCTTTGGAAGCAGCATGCGGAGACTTACGGACCCTCGGAACATCTCTTTGCACAGGAAGTTGAGTGAGGGCTGGCAGGCAAAGAGCCTTTTTCTTTCTTCCCCTTCCACCGTTACTGCCCAGCTAAAACTTTACCCTGGAAGTCCTCTGCTGTGTGAAAAAACTGGGGCTAGCCAGTGCTTTCTCAGACTCCAACCTCATGTCCCACCTACCTGGATTAGAAGTGCCTTTTAAAATAGACCTCTGTCTTTTGCTTGTTGTTCACAAGCGATTTGGGTTATTCAAAACCTCCTTAAAACAGAAGTTTGTCCTGGCTGGGAAGGGCAGACCTCTCCTTTTCGGGAGAGGATCCTCAGAGTCTGAGCTGGCATCTTCGCTGATGCTCCAGGGGCAAAATGCATTCAGCAAGAAAATAAGGTAGGCAATTAAAAAAAAAAAAGCCTTCAAGCTTATATTGCAAGGAGACTCTGTGACCTGCCTGCACAGCTGGTAATATTATGGTCTGTTTCTTGACCTCTAGTTAATGGGTTTGTCTGATCACTGGTGAGCTCTCTGTAACATCCTGTTCCACTGTGTTTTTCAGTGTTTCCTTTAAATTAGTGAAGGACCTGATTGTAACCAGAACCTAATTTAGCTGAAATTCTAAATTCTCTCTTCCTAAGAGCTGCTCGAAGCTTTACTTGATAGCAGTCCCTTTCTCTTGAATTTTAAATAAGGCGTGATGCATATGTTATTCTAATGTTTCCCTTTTGCTTTCCTTGCACACAGGATTTCAACAAGCGTTAGAGAACTGGAAAACTTCAGGAACATCTTACGAAATATGCGGTGAATTCATTGGAGAAAGAGACTCAAAGTTTTACTGCTCGGCTGTTCTGGGTTCTCTAAAAAAGGACAAATACCATCATTCCATCACACTCCTGACCACTACATGGTGAAGACCACTTGCTGGACCTCCTCTTCCCAGCTGATTGTCTGTAACCTGCTGATGACAAATATTGTGTACAAGGAGAGGGAAAAAAAAAGCTACTTTTTTTTGTATAAAAGTGGGGACTATATGTAAAGTTTATTTTATATATTGGAAGATCATTCTGAATAACTTCTTTAAATATTGCTGTACTGTTTTGATGGATCAGACCCATCTCTTTGCCTTCAGAAGGTGGAGGTAGGGCAAAAACTGTGACACTGAATAAATTTGGGGAAAATTCCTTGTCTGCTCCTTGATTCCAATCAGCCCCTCACTTACAGTGTCTCTACGCTAACTTCCTGCTGCATAAAAAAGATCAGAAGGGATTGTAGGAGCTGCTGCCATACAAAGGTGCCTTCCTCTTCCTGGTGAAACTTTCTGGTGGCAGCGGGCTGTCCTGATGGTCTCTGCTGTGCTAACCCTGCTGCGCTGACTGCGTGCTGTAGGCTTCAGTGATTGCTTCCTTGTTGAAGGCAAGGGGAGATGAACCAAGAAGCAGCACGCTGGAGGAAGCCTGCTACTCGCTGTTTGGCCAGCCTTGTGCCTCCATCTTGGCTAGAACCTTGGGGAACAACAGCGCTGGTTCCCTGCTGCCTGGTGAGGAGTAGAAGTGTGCTCTAAAAGGCGGCTCTGGGTTTTGGTCTCTTGTGAGAAGGAGAAGGTGGGTAACGACGAGGCTAAGGCAAACGCAGGGCAAGCACAGCCCTCTTCTACCTGCTGTCAGGAACCAGAGGGGTGGCTTTGTTATGAGCCCCGCAGTGCTGCTCTGCTTGCAGCCAGTGCCTGAGGGCACACCCCCCTCATTTAGGGCAAGGGCAGCCAGCTGTACCCCTGCACCCCACCTGACTGTGGGGCAGCAGCTGCTGCCAGGACCTGACTTACAGCCTCTCTCCTGCAGCCCATGCTGGGACTCAGTGGCCTTCTGCCCCTCCCAGCCTGTTAAAGCGGGTTTGCCCTCTTTTGGGATCCGCTTGTCTCACACTGGTAGCCGGGCAGGGCTAAAAAGGGAAAGGACGTACTTGCCGCGGGGCTGCTGCTCCTCAGAGGCGGCGCAGAGCTGCTCAGGGGCTGAAGCCAAGTTGAATTTTACCGCTCCAAGGACAAGCAGCTGGGGAAGTAGGACAGAGAGCTGCTGGGGCAGAGCAGAGGTCAGCCACAGCCACCCATCTATCTGAGACACCCCAGCCCTGCTGCCAGCCGGCTCCCGCAGGGATAGCGCCAGCCATGATTACACCATCCGCCTTCGCAACGGGGGCAAAGGACAGGCTCACGCGTGGTCGGTGCTGCCAGAGAACAGACACCCCCAGCACGGCCCCGTGCAGCAAGGGGGTGCGGTGGCCCCAGCAGCCATGCTGCTGTTAACCCCGAGCCCCCAAAACACGCTGTGGGGGCAGGTGCTGCTGCGCAGGAAGATGCAGCATGTGCTCCAGCTAAGCTGCTGCTGTTTGCAGCGAGCTCAAGGCCACACAGATAAACGTGTGCAAGGAAATAAGGGAAGCGGCAAGTTACTGAGCTGAGGTTTTCAGCTCCTCCACAGCTCAGTGCCGCAGAGGAGGCTGGAGGGATCGCGGGTCCCGAGAAGGGGACAGAGCACAGCCCACGCCCTGAATCGTCTCCTGACCTGCCCTGGGAGCTGTGTGTGTGGAAGCAGAAGACAGTGAGGTGCAGAGGATGCGGTTCAAGCATGTTGTGCCTCACAAGCTGGGGACAAGGGGAAGCACTACATCCCTCTGAGCCACAGCCAGCCCCGAAAAACATCAGAGGATAAAGCACGCTGAGGGCAGGGGGAAAGAAAGCGGCTCCACTCTCCCCAGCCCCAGAAAACCACAGCTGCAAAGGAGAATTGCAGGACCCCTTGCAAAAACCATCTCTGGGTGCTCTGCACACAACCAGATTTAAGCCCGGAGAGGGACTTGAGAGGATGCTGCAGTCACACTGGAGCGAGCTACACCAGGTCCGACTCAGCCCTCACAGCCCATCAAGAAGCAGCTTTACCGAGTTTCCAGCCATGGCTCGGCAGCGCAGTCAGATATCGGGGGTCCTGAGCCGGCACAGCCAACCCAGCCCCCGGCCAGGACAAGGGGGACTGCAGGACCACGGCTGGAGCTGGCTGGGCTGGGTCACACCAAGAGCAAAACGCAGCCAGGCCGCCAGCAACCTAGCGCAGAAACTCTTTTTTTTTTTTATTTCAACATAGTAGTGCTTGGTTACAGTTTAGTGAAGAACAAATAGGTACATTCATTGGCCACAGCTTCCTGTTGCAGCCAGCTGCTGCCTGACTGCAAAGCCAAAACACTGTTAAATCATACCAAAAAAAGAAAGTTTAATGAAAGGCAACTATGCATTAAAAAAGTCATTGTACTTCTCAGCTATAAATTACTTCAGTAAAACACGGGACTGGCCCCAGCAGGAGCGGTCAGAGTTTTGAAATTAATGGCCATCCGTACAAATGAATAAAACCAAAACACTTTGCCAGTCACTCACGAGTACATTAGCAACGAGACTCACTGCCCTGACCTGCCATCCTAATGCCAGGAAGATCGTATTGTTGTTGTGTGCTTCAGTGCAATATGAACAATGAGCCTGTAGCCCTTTAATTTTTTATTTTTTAATTTTTTTTTTTTTTGCACTACGCTCCTTTCCCTCCAAAGAAAAACTTAAAGTGCTCCTAGTGCTTTGGAATTTAAGCAAGAACAGGGGCCACTAGCGTCACTTACTGTCTTTGGTGACTTATGGGAGAAGAAAGAAGGGCAATGCACCGAGTCCAGGTCCTTCATTAGCTTTGCCATAAGTCAAGCAGTGATTGAGATGGGGCAACCTGTTTCTGCACCCCAGCCGAGGCAAGGAGACCAGTCCCTTACACCACGGAAGGTGGCGCAGCCAGGAGAGCCACAGCAGTCAGGGTGGAGCGCTCTGGTTCAAGTACTAGAGCAAGAGGGATGTGCTGAAAGTTGTCATCTCGGACCCTTCTCCAGAAAGAAGCAGGCGTTGCTCCTTTACTTGGGCCAGCAAGAGTGAAGCAGGTTTGCAGGGAGAGGCCCACAAGCCAGCACAGGAGACCACAGAGGGACAGGGTGCTCTCAGTGTGACAAGTGACACCTAGCTCAAGGTGGGTGATTGGGTGACCAGGCCATACTAGTGAGCACACGGCAAGTGAGGAGAGGCTGGGGCTGCCCCAGCGCTTGGGGTTTCTCTCACACACAGTGGTGGGACACTGAGGCTGCCTCGGGGTCTCTCTGGCACCAGACCCCAGCCCAGTGTCCCACACCCAGAGCAAGGCAGCGCTGTACCGCTCCACGCACAGGTGAGTCTTTCACCCCAGCTGGGTCCATCACTGTCAGACTTGGGTTTGAACAGCAGGAGCAGTTCTAGGTATGTTAAAAGCAGTTCCAGTTCAGGTTGTCCCTAGAGGTCCCTCCCTGGACCAGTGCCTCCATCTAAGTCTGTGTCCAAAGCTGCTTTGCTCATCCCCACATAGGGCTTAGGAACAAGCCGGGAGTAACATCAAGCCTCATCTCCAAGAGCCCAATCATTTTCCCATTCAAACTTGCCTGTTTTGCTCAAAGAAGCCTCGCAGACTGACCCAGCACTCTCAAACCCCATGTACACCAGTAAGCCCTGCTGACACAGCTACTGTGGCTGTAGCTGGGAGGACTCCAGGCCCACAGTCCTGCCCCATGGCAGGGGAGAGTAAGGGAGCCCAGGGACCAGATCCCTGCAGCATCTGCCACTTCCCCCTGCAACAAGCAGGCATTGCCTCCACAAGCAGACACCTCCTGCACCTCAGTGGGGACCCCACCAGTTCATATTCACTTCAGGTTAAAACTCTTGGTTATCTGCTAAATGCAATTTAATACTGAGGGTAAAAAGGGGAGCCCCACCATAGGTGGAGTGGGGAGCAGGACTGCTCTCACCACCCACCAGTTAAAGCAGCCCTAGTTTTATATGTGCTTTGGGCCACACGTGTTCCTGCACGCACACTCTTGCTGAGCCAGCTCCAGCTCTGAGCTTTCCCTGAAGGCAGCAGCCTATAAAGTCTTGCCCCTTCACTTGACAGCAGCTACCATCCAAGACAGCCCTCTTCTTTTCCATAAGCTAGTGGGGTGGTTACAGCATAGTGATCTTAATGCCAGTAGGAGCACTTGATCTCACCCTCACAGGCCTCTGCTAGGATATGCCTTGAGCTCAGCTTTGAACCCACAGTCCTAGGCAGGACAGTTCAGCAATCAGGTGAAACAAGGACCAGCAGTCAGAGCAAGACCACACTCAGCCCAGAGGCACCAGCCCTGCTGGGTGTGAATATGGCACAGTATGCTTAAACATTCACTGCAGGAGGCCCTGCCCGTAACGCGCTCGGTTGACAGAGCTTCACACTCCCAAGTGAGTCAGGATGCAGAGTACTTCACGGAACACGTCTTTGCAGGAAGACAGTGCCTCTCCCAGCTAAGGATGTGCAATTAAAAGAGTAACTAGAACAGTCCCAGACCAAGCACAGTCTGAGCAAGATTCGTTCCTTCCAAGTGTGCAGATAAAAGTGCAAATATGCATTTGATGTTTCTTTTCTAGTGAGGAAGCTCTGGTGCATTTAGCTGCCAACATCTTGAAGACCAGACCGAGAAAAAGCTTCCAGAGAGTTTGGCTTCACTTTGCTACATGGTACCTTAAAGTCACAGTTCTCTTGCTTACTGCCTGCAGCCATAGGCTCAGTCCTGCTTACAGCTGCAGCAGGTAGTGGAATGTTTGTGTTGATGAGTTAGATGCTTCAGGGAAGAAGGAAAGAGAAAACCAGGTTACAATCCTATACATGAATGCCACTTCTGGGAAGAAAGGGACCTTGCAGCCTCTTCAGTTCTGTGGTGCAGGCTACGAGCTATGGCGACTATTCATCTCCGAGCCGCCTGCGGCAAAGAGCAAGGGGGCACTGTCTGTAGCGGTTCCACCGAGATGGGGACCCACCGCGTAGCTGTCATTCCCAGCCAGGGACCCATAGCAGCCAGAGCACTGAGGGGTGGCCAAGCTGGGAGGAGAGACAGAAAAACCAAACATGGACTCTTAGAGATGAATAATTTGGCTGTGGCTAGTCTCCGCTGCTAGGAGAAACTTCTGCTCCCAGCACTGATCAGGGCATCCAAGTCTGCAGAAGCAGGTTATGACATGCAGGCACGGTATCTCCAAGGAACCTGGCTTTGAGGAAACAGGTACAAGGAGAAGAGCACCAGGACCTACAAAATTGGTCGAGCAGAGCCAGAACCTCTGAACCCCTCACTACCCCCCTGCGCAGGTGGAGTTCAGACCCCTGAGCAGCAAGTGAAGTACAGGGCTGTTGGGTTTCCCCTTACAGTTTTGCTGGGGATACCCGACTGTTCTCCCCCCGCCCAGGTGTTCCTTCAGAGCTTTGTCCCAGTTAGCTCCCAGAGACCATGTCCTTCCCAGGACTTCACCACCTCTCATTTTCCCATAGAGAAACTCCTCTGGAGGTCATTTAAGAGCCCTCTGCCCCCACAGCTGAGGAATGATCCCAGCAAGATCAGCCCTCCTGGATGAGGCCTCCGGTCTGTAGCCACTGCTTATTTCTACCTGTGAGCACCCAATGCAACATCCACCTCTCAGAGCTGGTCGCTCCTGTCTAATAAAAATAGTTCCTTCGAGCTGCAGAAGGGAACAAAAACAAGCTCAAGCAGAAGGCTCCTTGCCCCATCCACCTTGCCCAAGCTGCCTCTCATACCAGATTTTCTTCCTAAGAGCAGAACCCAAGAGCTCTGTTGCTTCCACACAGGGCAGTAGGATGGCAGCCATGCCTTCACTTGCCCAACAATGCTTACCCTCCTTCTCTGGCCCCAAGCCGTGACAAGTCATCATCGCTGTCGTAGCGCCTCGGATTGTCAAAGAAGTAGGCTCTGGAGCTGTAACTGTGACTATTGACCATCCCCGCTGGAGTCTGTTAAAGAAAAAGGCGTTAGGCCAGAAGTTAGCTATCTGAGTGTCTTCCCAAAGGCCTGCCCTCCCACCCCAGGCACTTTGGAACTCCTCCCTGCACAGGGGTACTCGAGCTACAGCGGCTTGCTCAGGCCTACCAAGTTCTGACTCAGTCTCTGAGCCCGGAAGAACAGCACCACGAAAGTCGTTGGCACCAGCTCCCAGAGGAAGAGGACCACTCCAAACACCACATATTCTTCACTGCTCACTTCCACATGCACCTGTGGACAGAAGTTAGAGGTCTCTGTATAATCCTAGCCATCAGGAGAGCTACACAGCTCCCAAAGCTGGACACAGCGCACAGCTTCGAACTAGGAACGCAGAGAAACTCTTACAAAGGCAGGAGTCCCTAAACCAGAACAGTGACGCCTAACTGACTGCTGCTACTGTTTTTAGTGAGATAGTTCTCTGCAGTGTGCTACCAGGGTACTGTTAGCTCCCTCCCCACACCAATGACTCTCCCTTGTACACAGCCACGCCTGATTAAGCATTGCTTTTCTGCTCTAGTTGACCTATTCCTCCTCTCCCCCAGAAGAAGAGTTGGTAGGCTAAAACTGAAGAGCACAACAGGGAACCCCTCCTGAAGAAGTAGCCAGATAGAGGAAGATTCAGGTTTTCTCTGGTGGAGAGAGCAAGCAGGGCTTCTGAAGGCAGAAAGACAGCTCGTCTGGAGATTAAGCTAAACAGACACCCACACACAGCCCCTTTTTCACCTACACATGCCCTCACAGGACAGTAGAGTAACTGCCTTTCACTTTACTAGCTCTGGATTGGGGGTCACACACTTACCTTGTCTGAAAGGTTGTCCCAGCCATAGTTAAAAGGACCAGGAACATTGTCTGGAGATATGGCCACAGCTACCAGGTTATAGCAAGCCCTTGAGGAATACAGAAGAGCGACTACAGATCCCACAAGAATAGCCTGGCAGACAGATGTTCCCTAGAACAGGAAGAAAAAACAGTTTTAATACAGACCTTCCTATAGAGCTGCAGTTTCCCCCACACACACACTTGAATGCATGAGAAACTGTGCAGGCAAGAATGACCTAGAACATTTGTACGTTGTTGCTAAAATATTCAGAGCTGGTTAAGAGCTTCCTTGTGTTATGAGTTCACTGCAGTAGCAGAGCTATACAGCCAGGGTCACCAGGGAGCAGGGAAGACTCGAGGCCCAGGAGCATCGTTCTCAAGATCTTGTCAGTCAGCTTCAAACTGGTGGTCCAGAGAGATGCAATCCCACCCCCTGCCTTACTGTGGTAGCCTCCAGAAGGCCAACCAACAACCATTACGAAAATCATCTTGCTGTTTCTACACTCTGATCAGATGCTACAGCAGAGACATCCACCTGGCTCATTCACTCTACAGCAGTTTGGCACTCCTGACTTTGAACACAGTGTTTGTCTAGGAAAGAAGCCCAAATATTTGGGGTGGGCAACTCTGAGAACAGGCAGAGAGACCCAGCACCTGAACCCCAGCACTGCTGTGGGACAAACCAGGCTTTGCTGAGCAGCATGCTAAAGGCTGGCTAGATGTTGCAGGACCTCTGCCTCCTGCTAGCTGTCTCTGTACTGAAGACCAGCTTTCTCCACAACGGTTCAGATGCAGTGCTGTCAGAGGAATAGCTGCATGAGGTACCTGAAGGTCACGGTACCTACCTTTCCTGGATAGCTAGCCATGGGAGAGAAAGCTACTTGAAGATCTGCAAGTGTCTTCATTTCTTTGCTAAATACACCCATGAAGCCTTTTAATAGCTACTGGTAGCTACCAGTCACTGCACAGCGGAAGCCAGTAAGTGGGCAGACAAACACATCCCAGCAGCTGACTTGCCTTTGTTTTTAGAGAGACAATCAGCTCAGGAAGCACATCTCATTGACCTGCTCCACATCCAAGCTATGGGTGTTCTAGCTCTATAGCACTTGCTCAAGACCATGTCTTGGAAGAGCGCTGCTAACAGACAAGTCCCTGTGACACCACCGAAGAATGCAGCCTGCTTTAGCGCTGTTAGCTGAGCCCTTGGTATTCGGGATAGCAGACTAAGAGGCAGAAAGGCTAGTGAAGCAAGTCACCAGCTGACAAGGACCACAGTGTAGGATCTGGCAGCAGCTCTGTAGCACAGCCTCCTTCTCAAGTGTCAAATGGCTCGAACCTTCCTACCTTCCCTGGAGGCAGCAGCCTCTCTGGGCCCCTCCAGCCTTGCTGTATTGTTTTGAGTCAGCAGGTTCACAGCTGGAGTTCAAGAGGCAGGACAGCCTTTTCAGGCATTTGTGTAACACTTCTGCTCATCCCCACCCTATTCTTGCAGCTCCTCCACAACACAAAGTCTGGGGATGCCTCCAAGGCAGGGAAGGGAGACAGCATTTGAATGCAAGAGGCCTTTACCAGACAGTGAGGGTGAGTATTCAACCTGAGAGTAGGCTTCTCTAGAGCACATTGTAGAAAAGCACGGCCCCACAGGCAGCCTCAGGCATGTAACTAGAGGAAGTTACTGCATTCATAAACTACTGCTGGGTGAAATTGATAAGTTAATTAGTGTCCAGAGCCAGTCAGAGCTGGATACCTGGCCCATGCAAGCAGGGATGCGAGGTAGTTCTCAGCTTAGTCATGGCTCCTCTGTCTCACGTCAGATCTCCTGGCTGCAATCTGCAGACTCTGTGGACAGCTTGTCACAAGAGCCAGCTAGGCAGCCACTCCCAGCTGCCTATGGCCCGCACACCCCGGATTCTGGGCAACCACCGATGCTCTCTGCTGCTTAAGAGGCCCAGACTTCTACAGAAAGCCTTAGCTTCAACCTTGACAGCACAGCTCTGGCTGCCCTCTCAGCTTTCACTCAGCTGTCCTCTCTAAGAGAAGGGGCAGTGGACTGCAGCCACTTGAGTGGTCATGCAGATGGCCTGCTAAGGAACAAGGAGATGCCTCCAGCCACTGCAAGGCAGTTGTCTGGATCCAGAATGTCTTTGTAGCAGTATCTGCTGCAAGGCAGCTTGTCACCCTCTTCATTCTCTTCCTGAGGGGAGACAGAGGCATCCAACAGCCTCCAGGAGCTCTACACTCTGGGCAGCCTCTCACCAGAGCCAGGCATGGCAGTGCTTTAAGACCATGTAGATTCAGCTGATTGAGGGGACATTAGAAATAAGGTCTCTGCAGGAGGCCAGAGCCCCACTTTCTGACACCTGGAAAGAGGCAATTCAGAGCATATGGGGTGAGGAGCTTTACTACTGGAAAAACACGGTAGCTCAAAAGTACTACAGCCAGGCAGCTGGCTTCCCTGAGCCTGACTACACTCAAGTGCTTAGGTTTTTCCTATAGATGTTTTCAGGCTCATCAAGAGATTGCTGTCTGCCCTTCTCAACAGGCCAGCCACCCTGGAAGCACTGCCTTTGATAGGAGCAATATGGCTTCCCAGAGGAAGAGGAGGCACACTTAATTGCAGCCTACTGCCACACAAAGATGAGACTGCTGGTGGCTTATCCACTTTCCCTACCTGCTTGAGAAGAGCTGTGAATGTTCAGACCCTCACCTGTCCTTCTGCCTTGGGGCAGGACCTACAGCAACTTCTCCCCTTCCAAGAAGCTGATCTCATTCAGGACAGGCGAGCACTGCCTCTGGCTCAAGCAAGCAGGCGGCTAAAGCTGGACTGCTGGGGGGATCACCTTTGCAGAGAATTGTTATGCATCTGCCAGAGATGATAATATGCTGCAGACTTTACTGTCCTTAGTGGCAATACACTGCAGAAACTGCAGCTGCTACTCTTAGAGAACCCTCTCTTCCAGTCAAACCCTAAATTATACTTCTAAACCTGAAAAGCATAAGCAGCTCATAAGTCTCCTGTCGTGCCGGCAAAGCTGCTGACAATACATTCCTCTAAAACACGCAGGGCACTTCATTCCTACAGCAGGAGCATGCACTTTTTGGAGGGAGGAGTCCAAGAGCTGCCACCTCTACACTGGAAGGAGTATTTGAGCAAGAGTAGCTCAGGTGCCACCAGGCCAGCGTTGCTCTGAGTAAGCACACACAGATCCAGTTGAGAATCCAGCTGATGATTGTGCAGTTCTAGTGTAGTTGACAAGGCATTTACCTACCTTAGACTCGAGGTAGACATTCGCTGAAGACATCTTTCCCAGTTTGCACATGCAGCAAGCCAGCGAGATAGCACAGAGGATGAAGAGGCTGTCGTTGACTAGGGTGCGGGCAAGGACTGTCCACTTCAGCTGGTTCTCCGGGACTTCACCATGGATTAACATTGCACAAGTTAAGTTCACAACTAAGAAGAGGAGGCTGGTAAATATGGACCCCAGATACAACAGGACCCTGGAGAGATGGTGGGGAAAAAATGGAGTTCAAGTCAGACAATTCTGGGGTCGTTCTCCACCAACCCTCCTGTCTCATCAGGCAAGAGAACCTCCCAGCATGCCCAGTGCTTTGCTGGCTATGAAGATCAGACATCCCAGCAAGTTTCAGTGGTTGTATTGACAGCCCAAGTCCGCAGAGTATTTGTTTGAGCTGCTCTCATAATGCAAGAGCAGGGTAAGTAGTCATGAGTTACAAGACTCATCTTCTGACAGTCAGGTTCTTATCTTGCAGATTTTAAGTGTTGCTCTAGCTCTGCATTAGCTTCAGTCAATAAGCTATGAGTCATCACAACCACTGCAACTTCTTTATTGAAAGCCACTGGAGCTAGCATTTTCCATTGTGGGTTTCCCTGGAAATGGCTAGGAAGCACCTGGGCTGCACACAGGTCCCACCTATTGCTCAAGCCTTATGCTGCAGATCTCTTCTGGGGGTGGAACAGCTCAGAATGACCTCGAGAGTTCATCTAGTTTGCTAGCAGCACCGGTACTAGGATGATGATGACATGCATGGAGCCATGCAGCATATGCTTTAGCTCCTTGGTACCCTTGAAGCTCCCAGTCCTGCTCCAAGGCACAACACTGATCCCGTGTTGGAGCCCAGCTAGGTACGGTATTAGCTCTGTTCAGTCTCAGGGGTCTGAAGTTCTCATTCCCAGCACTGCAGCATGAGTTCACCCTAAGCCAGCTTTGAAGGCAATGTTAGAAAAGTATCACTTACTTGTACTTGTTGAATTCAGCTGCACATTTCACTTTGAATATGACCTGGGGGAAAGATTTGCACAGCATTACTTAACATGACCTACAGTTCTCCTTTAAGCTTCG
Organism: Pelecanoides urinatrix; assembly: GCA_013400755.1. Taxonomy (NCBI): domain Eukaryota; kingdom Metazoa; phylum Chordata; class Aves; order Procellariiformes; family Procellariidae; genus Pelecanoides; species Pelecanoides urinatrix. Next base: position 81,006 of record VZTQ01051720.1, read on the forward strand.
TAAAAATATATATACACAACAGGGAAGCCAGCGTCCACTTGGACATCTTGAAGGACTCTGGATTATCTGTTAGCACCAAGCCTTGCACTGGACCCACTTGCAAGAAAGACTGGTATTTTTTCCTGCAAGAGCCAAGCCCAAATTTAGGCGTCCAATAGGCATAGAATCACTTAGGTTGCAAAAGACCTTTAAGATCATCAAGTCCAACTGTAAATCTAACATTGCCAAGTCCACCACTAAACCATGTCCCTATAAACATACTAAATATCTCATATGTGACAAGGACTTTAATAACACCACACCTAAGGACTTCGAGAAAAGCAGGGAGTTTAGCAGTCAGTAGTCACTAAGAACATTCAAAAATACATCTACTTTGCCCAGTGTTCTGTGCTGCATATTTTAGGACCTCAATCATGCTTGATTTCCCTGTTAGAGAAGGCTGCTTCAGCTGCTGTGCTTTAGCAAGACAAATAGCTGATCTAAAATAGCCCTCTGGTATTGGATTATGGACCTGCAGGCTGTAACAAGCATTGGGAGCTCACAGCTCCTCCACCCTTAAAATGTTTGTAGGCCAAATACACCTGAAAAGTAACTCTGAGATGGTAGGAAGTCCTCCAGAGGTGGAAGGCCCAGCCTGCCAAGTTGCACAGCACACCTGACAGACAAGTATATTAGATGACAGTCAGTTATTTGCAGACTATTTCACTCTTCAAAGCAACACACACTCTGTCCAAGAGTGGATTTGGGTTCTGTAATCTCCTCACCACACAAGGGATTAGGAGACTCAAACTGAAAGTTGCACAAGAAGAACCAGTGCTTCAAAGCACAGGCTCACAAGCTTCTCCTCAGACTGCAGGGTACTGAAGCCATGCCTGCACCCCCAGCCATTTGGATTGGGAAGGCTGGAGGAGAACCATCAGCTCATACTCAGGCAGCCCTACAGCACTCTTTCCAATATGGCAGACAAGCTTCCATGTCCCTTTGGGCTGGAGGGTGGCTCCTGCTGAAGCCTACAGAGGCAGAACTTCTAGCCTAAGGAAGTACGGACAGTTTAGGAAGGTGCAGACACTGCCAAGTCACAGCTCAGATGTGAGCACAGCGGTCCTGCTGCAAGGGGTCAGGTAACTGGTGCTCAGACACGGCCAGGACAAGCAGCAGGAAAGCAGCATGCTGGCAGAGCTACATGGAGCTCGCTTGTCACACAGATTCAGCACAGCCACGGCAGGAACTGTGTTTCGTCCTGTGAGAAATGCAGATCCTGGTACAGACCCCACCAGGAAGAATCCCAGAGGTTACATTCAGTCTCAGACAAAGCTCATCTCTGACTAGAGACTTTGAAGGAACTTGGGAAGAGGTAGAGAGCCACCTAGCCAGACCCAGCAGACATGTACTTGTGGGGTGAGCACAAGACCACTGTGGGACCACTGCACAAGTGTGGAGGTTTAGTTTCACTGCTTCTGCAAGTAGTCCTCCCCATCAGCTTCCAGACTGTGGCTGCAGTGAAGGATCACTCATCTCTTACAAGGCACCCTTAGTCAGCTTTTTTTCCCCCGGATGGGATTTCTTGGCTCCTGCCTTCCAGTTAGCACTGAGGTAGCGATGGCACTCTGAAGCTTCAGGAATCAGGCTCCTGCCAACAGGATTTCCAGAGACATTTCAGGATTTGAGGGTTGTCTGATCCACTGTAGTAGTTTCAAGCATTTGAAAGCCCTCCTACAGGGCATTGGACAGCTTCAGCAACCCTGTTCCAAGAGCCAGTTTCACTATCTGGCTCCTCTACCCCAGTCTGAGGGAGGATGAACTCAAGAAGCGCTTAGTGGGGAACAAGACAGTACTTCAGCAGAGGGAGGAATCCAGCCGCCCTGGCAGAGGGGCACAGTACTACAAGCAGTGTTTGAAGCCCTCTACCATGTTGTCCTGGCCTATTCCAGCCCAGAGAAGTACAGAAGTGTGGCATAACCTACTCTGAGCCCCAAAGCTCATCTGAGTTGCAGGAAACCTGGGCCTTGGAAGGACCATGTGGCGACTTCAAAACAGGACAGAGGAGGATTCAAGGATTTTTCTTAGTTTGCCTGTAGGGTACATTGAAGCACTTTGGGAGTGTCAAAACAGACATCAAGGACATCCTCTTGGTTCAGCACCCATTCGCACAGCATGGAAATCCATTTGAGGTATTTGTACTTCTGCTCTGACTCCCAGAAGAGCAGTCCATAACCACAGCCTCTGAACAGCAGAGCAGACAGAGTCCCTGGCTTGTATTCCAGCTGACCAGCCCCTCAGCTGAGCAGAGAAATGCCACTAGGTAACAAAAAGATGCTGACTTCTGCAGCAGCCCTGTGCAAGACAGTCTTGCAAGACTCTCCCCTACACCCCTGAGCCCTGAGGACTAAGGCACACAAAGCTGTCTCAAGGTTGAGTGCAACAGCAACCTGAGACTCACACTTAGACTGCTGCCACCAAAAGCAGAGGGAGACCATTGCACTAGCCTTACACTTTTATTAGCCCCCAGCTATTTAGTCCTATAACTTCAGGAAAAGAACAGGCATCACTGAGTTTACAGTGGTTTTAGTTATTAAGACATGCTAACTCAGCTGAAGGTTGCTTTTTCTTCATAGGGGCTGGGTCAGTAGGTGACACCAGTAGTCTTCACATTGCACCTTTGGGTTTTTATCCTTGAGACAATCTTGCAAGGCTTTCAGCACCGGACTAGCTCTTGCTGCTTTCAAAGCCCAAGGACAGCTGATGAAGAGCTTCTGCTCTGAAGAAGCCCGTGCAGAGCACTCAGTAGTCCTATTCTTCATAAAAATAGGGAATACAGACCCCTGCCCTCAAACAGGTGCATTATGCCAAGTTGCTAGTAGCAACCCTTGCAAACTGAACAGTTCCTTCTGTTCCTAGCTGAGAGGCCAGCCCCAGAAGTCATGCAGTTGCCTGCTGAAAACAAGGAACCGAGGTCTCAGCTAGCCCAGAGTAGCAGGACTGAGAACATTTACTCCTAAGCAAGCCTTCTCTAACAGTTAGGCAATACTCAGTTGTCTTTCTGGAGCCACAAGTCCTTTGAGCATTTCACATCAGTCACAGACTTGGGAGGAAGGCGAGGCCAAGAACAGCTACGGACGTCGAAGTCCCCTGTGATGCTGGAGGCTTTTGTTTTTGTGATAAGAGTGGATATATTTCACAAAAGTGAATACCTTGCTCACATCACTGAACCCAGAAAGTGAACTTACTAAGGGCGTGTTCTCAGAGCATTGTTTAAGAAACCCACTCATCCTTAGAAGGTGTAGTGGAGGCGTCACCTCCAAAAGAGGATGACAAGTGACAGACACCATATCCCACAGATGGCTCTAAGGACCACTTTCAGCACCTGTACAAGACAGGACCTTAGCTCTATCATTGAGCCTCAGATAGCACTTCAGCTTGGTTTTGGTACAGCCATTCACAACAGATCCAGGAGAGCCAGAAACTTGTCATTGTCTGTCTGATGGAATCAAAGTCTCTTTTGCTCCATAAAGAAATCATGAGTTTGGGCTCTGCAGATACAAGACATAAGCATGTCCTGCCTTGACATGAACACAGCCCTCACTCAGTTGCAAGAGCATCCACAGACGATTAGATTCCTTCTCTCACCACAGTCATTTAGCAGCGAGCATCAGAGCAGAGCACAGACTATTTTGGGACTACACCCCATAACAAGTGTTCAAGCCCCCACCCACCCCTCAGAGGAAAAGTTGGAACTATCTGTGAGGAGGATCTCTCACCATCCCCACTAATACTGAGATCATCCTATGCCATTATGAACACAGGGTGCAACTTCCACGTACCCTGATTTCCTAGAATAGCTGGTTGCTGGCTTGGCCACCTGTTCATTCGGGAACTATCAGCTACTGGATGGAGCAGTTCTGAGTTTAAGTGACCCCCTACCAGCTGTCCCCCTGAGGCAGAGGGCACATGCTAGGTGTCTGCTAGACAAGGAAGATGGAAGAGTGCAAGAATGGATGGAGGCTTTTTCCAGTTTTCCATTTGAAAAGGCAGGAAGATACCAGACAGCAAGGACAAAGAGCTCCCAGGCTGGATGCTCTTTCCATGCATGTCTGCTCCAGTGCAATTAGAGCAAGGGATGAAAAAGGCTGATGTCATCTGAGCAGATGGAGCACTTAAAGAAACACAGACAGGTTAAGGGATATGGCCACACCAGTGGCAGAGCAGCCCGTCAGAGCCTCACCACTCCAGCAGAAGGCCTTACTCATTGTGGCACACAGCTGCTGCCTCCTAAATGAGGCAAGGATGCCAAGTGCTCAGGAAGGTCTTTGAAAGGGTCAAGATGGAGGTTCTTGTGGCTACATTTCCATGTACTCTGTTCCTGATTGACCTGAGGAAAAGCACAAATTGGCAGACTCTTGGGAAAGGTAGCATTATTCAGGCAGAGGTCTAGCTGGCAGCAGAGAAGCACCCTGGGTTGGATATCTGAGCCATTGTTCTGCCTGTCTGAGGCAAGATTGGGAGTGGATCTGAGGAATTCTGACCCGATGTACTGTGAACTTCAGATTTCCTGGACAGGAACTCATTGTTACAAGCTGAAACAGAAAGGAAGAGACATTCCCAAGCAAAAGGTATTACACCTTTGGATGTTCCAGGTGGAAATAAGGCAGTGACAAAAAGAAAACTGTCATCACCAAATAAGCATCCCACACGCATTTTGTCAGACCTCCATGTCCCCTCAGGCACCTCAGGGGCCAGGATAGCCTCTCCTCACAGAAAGAAGCAACACTATGCAGTTTCATGACTTTGAATTTCAGCCCCAGAACAGCCTGGAGTGCAAAATAATGCTAGCTCTCCATGGGTATTTGTTTCCTGGAGCTCTTCCCCCACCCACCATTTCATCCTCAGCTTACACATAGCCTGAGGAGCTCCGTAAATCAAGCAAGATTAGCTCAAATAACATAGCACAGGCCACATTTTCTTCCACTGCTTAGACAGATGCCATTTCTCCAGCATCTCTACAAAGGAGGCACTGTGTACAAAGACAATTAGCCAGGCCTTCAGCACAGAAGCAGCCTATGCTTTTATCTGAAGACATCTCAGACCAGGATGCCACCCGGGGAGTAGCAGAAGCCCAATGCCCTTCTACAGGTTGCTACTAACTGGCCCTTAAGTACTGGGTACGGATGGGCCCTACACAGCAGCTTCTGCTTGAAGTCACACTAATAAACACACCAGTCATCTCTAGATCTTGAGCCACTTCAGCTAAACTGCTGTGGTTCCACCATAGCTTCTCTCCTTCCTCCAGGTAGTGACAATTCTTGTTTAATTACACCCTAAGCCCCCTTAACACAACTCCTCCTGTGCTTTAAGAGAAGCACTGAACGCCGCCAAGCCAGGCACATCTCAGTTAGCTACCAGCACATGGCACCCTTCTGTCAAGAGAAGGGTGGGCTAGTTTTATCAGCCTGTTCCTTAAGCAGAGCAAGCCAAATAAGACTGCTCAGCATCATTTCTTTTGTTAAAATGGAAGCCAGAAAAGCACCAAAGGCTTTCAGTCCATTTAGCTGCACCCTTTCTCCAAACCTCCGGAGCTGCAGGCTTCCCTACCTAACACCACTGTGAGATCACCCACAAATACCACAAAGTGCTGGACGCCCATGCTGCTTGCGACAGCCAAGGGTCAGACCCTCTCTGTAACTAAGCATGCAGACCCATTTTAATAAGTTATTTTATCCTTCCCCACTCTAGAGTCTGAGCTCTTATTTCCTCAGACAGGATTTCCCTTGGCTCTAGGTCTTCAAGCAGAAAGAAATACAGTATATTCAGCCAGAGTCCACTGAAAAACAGATATTGTGGGAGGAAGGGAAGCCTGAGAACCTATTTGAATTTACTTTGCCGTTCTTTAAAGGAGCCTTTTAACAAGCCTGCAAAGAGGCAAATCTACTGTCAAGTCCAGTGACCTAGAGGAAAACAGAAATCCGGCCACTTTGTGGTATCAGAACATGGGAACCCTTCCTCAGCTTGCCTTTCAAGGAACACACAAACACCTACTAGTTGGAGCAATTGGTAGGTCAGGCTCCCTTTAACAGACAAGATGGATTATGCACACTATGCACCATTTGTTATTTTGCTGCCACTCGATCGGCAGCATATCTAACACCAACGGCTTTTGCAACGGGCAGTTTACCCCAGCTTCCAGGTGTTTGTGTCAGAGGGGGAAGATCCAAAACAGCTGAACAACCCAATTGCTCCAAGTCTCACATTATCATGTGAATGTTGATGTCCTCGGGAAAATGAAATCATAACTCCCATCGGTCACACATCGGAACGATGGAGCGATTTCGCTGTGTGTTAGCGATTCCTTTGTGAGGCTGGCGAACAGCTGAGAGCTGCAGAGCAAAGAATCTGAACAACAACAACAAAGCTGGAAGGAAAGTACTGCCTATTTATGAAACAAGTCACCAAACTGGAAGGCAGGCAAGCAAAGGGCTGCTCACGAGAAACTGGAGCAGAAACAAAATATTCAGAGGAGGAAGGGGAGGGGAGAGCCAAGGCTTTAAAAGATAAAGACAAGTGAAAGGACTAGAGAAAGGAGGATAAAAATCACAAAACAAGTGATGTGAAACCTAGAAAAGGAGGAATACAGCTCAGCAACAATAACAAGCAGCTCCGCACTGTCCCGGTAGCGATCATTGTGCTAGGAAGGGGCCCACCTCTCCAGCCCCAGGCTGTTGTCAGGGAGGCAGAGGGATCTCAGGGTTTTTGTCTGACAACAAGCTGTAGAACAACAAGCCCAGTTCACAGCGGAGCGGAGAGATGGAGAGAAGGAGGGAGCGCAGCAACAATAGCAGAAGAGGCTCTAGCTGGTGACGTAATGGTTGGCATCGATCCAGGCCAGAGCAGCCCCTGCTGCTGCCACTTTCTGGTCCTCTTTAGAGAAGGGGAATCAATTAAAAGAAAAAAGATGCAAACCAGTCCCCCCCCCAAGAGACCCCCGTGGCACTGCCACCCCTCGTAGGGTTGCAAAGGGGAAAGCCCCCCCTGAGAACAGGGCACATCTCTGGACATACACACCCCCTCCCCCCCCAAACCTCAGATTCAGGGCATGTCCCTGCCTGCCCCCCCCCCCGTCCCGTGCCACCCTACAGAGTCTGCATTCAAAGGCACACCCCTGCACCCCACGACCCTGACGCTAGGATCCAGGGCACACTTTTTGTTCACCCCCCTCCATCCCACCCCACCCCCAAGCCTGGATTCAGTACATAATCCCTGTGCCTCTCCCCAAGCCTGGGTCCAGGGCACACTCCTGCATCTCCCCAACCTGCCCCAAAGCCTACATTGAGGGCAGACCTCTCGGCACCCTCTCCCACCGAGCCTGGTCAGGTCACACCTCCACACACCCCCCCTCCATCCCACCCCAAAGCCTGGCACTCCTCTGTGCACCTCCAAGTTTGGTGGGGGGTGCCTGGAGAGCAGCCTTTAGCCCCGGCGTCCTGCAGGGTGGGGGTCTGGTGTGCTCCCTCCTTCCCAAAAGAAAAAAACTTACCTCAGCGAAATAGAGGTTGAGGAGGCAGAGGCTGGAGAAGAGCAGGCAGCCGGGCAGGCAGTAGAGGAGCCAGTGGGCGAAGGGCTGCTGGAGGCGGAGGGCCTGCAGGGAGTTCTGCAGGTAGAAGGAGAAGAGGGTGGTCCTGAGGGCTGCCCAGAGCAGGCAGAGGAAGAGGCAGAGCGTGTGGTAGCTCAACCGCCGCTCCCGGTAGTAGAGGAGCAGCCAGAGCTGCAGGTAGGCGAAGAGGAAGAGGGCGGCGTAGAGCGCCGTGTGGAGCACGGTCAGCCCCAGCTCCACAGCGTAGGGCACGGCGGCCCCCTCAGCCAGGGCCGCCCCCTCAGCGAGGGCCGCCGCCGCTGCCGTCGTCGCGCTCATGGGGCAGCGGGAGGCAACGGCCCGCCAACGGTCGCCGCGCGCGCCCGCCCCTCCTCTNTCCTGGCTGCGCCGCGCACCCGCCCGCCGCCAAACAACTCTCTGCCGGGGACAATCAGCTGAGCCCGATTATTTGAGGCGCTCCCTCCTGACAGCTCGCGCTCCCCATTGGCTCTCCAGCGGCCCGCCCCCACCGCGCCCATCCGCCCCGCCGAGTGGTCCCTGCCGCCTGTCACTCACGGCCGCCCCCGCCGGTCTCCTCTTGCTTCTTGGGTTGCCGCCGCCGCCCGCCTCCCCGCTTTCCCTCCCCGCCTACCTCGAGCGGCGGGCGGAGGCGGCCGCGGGGTGAGAGGGGCGGCGGGGAGGCTCCAGGGGCGGCTCGGGGGGGGGGTCCCCGCAGCAACAGGGGCAGAGAGCCTCCGCCTTGTGGGGCCGGCTCTAGCAGCGCTGTACCTGCGGGGGCGGGTCGGGGAGACGTGGTGGAAGCAGGGAGCTTTCCTAGAGGGGTCCCTGGAGCTGTCGGAGGGGATCCAGGCACCCCCAGCAGCCTGCGTGGGTGTGCGGGAGGAAGCCCCGCTGCGGCAGGTGCAGGTTGGGTCTGCGGTGTTGTGGGGGTGTCTAAGCGAAGCTCAGGGAAAGTCTGTTCCATATGGGCAGCGGTCCTATGGCCGTAGGGGAAGCTCAGAGGTCACAGCAGTTGAGAGACCCCCCCGCACCCCCCGGTACCAAGAGATCTCGGCTCGGGTCTGAGATCCCATCGCTGGAAGGGCCGGACTGGCACAGACCCACCAGCATTTATTTTTGGCATCCCAGATTTCTCCACCCAGGCCGCCGACACGGGGGACTGCCGGGGCTGAGGGGAGACCTCCATGCGTGATGCTCCGTACATGGAAGGAGGAAGACATCAGCCTGAATGCCGAGGACACCCAGGTAGGTGACATCCCTAAGCCATCTTGGAGGCAGCTTAGCAGTGTCCATCAGTGCCAGCTGCTTTCCGGGGACTTTGGGGGACTGGGCCCCCGGGACAGACTAAATGGGGGCAGTGGGGCAGCAGCGGTGGGTGATGCTGCGGGCTGTCTGCTGTGCACGGGCAGGGAAGCGCTCCTCTCCCGCTGTGGGCAGAGGGAAAGGCTGCAGCCTGTCCCTCCTGCAGCCTTGGCGAGCAAGCAAGGCCCAGCTGGGCTACTGGGTGCTAGGAAGTGGGACCTGGAAGTGAAAATGAAAGTGAAACTCTCCGGGAAGTGGCAGGAGATGGGGCAGCGTGGGAGAATCACTGCAAAAAAACCAGCTTGGCAAAGTACAGTGGGCAACAGGCTGGGATACTGGGATACAACATTGATATCGATGTATTTCCCACCTCTGCTGCTGATCCTTGAGAAGGATCCCTGCGCTGCAAGATGCTGCTCCCGCACCTCACCGCAGCCACCCCTATAGGCACCCTTGTCCCCTGACCGCAGGTCCGTATCTTGCATTTGCACTGAAAATCAGGCACGTCTGGTGCAGGGGGTCAGAGACTGGGGGAGAGGCGGCAGCGCAGAGTGGAGCTCCGTTATCATCCGACATGGTGTGCCAGATGTGTCTCCGGTCTCGTGAGCTGCCCCGGCGCGGATTTGCGCCGCGGACTGATTACACAGCAATCTGTAACGTCCTTAAAACGCTGCTGGTTAAAAAGTGCACTTGCCTGTGCACAAAAAGCCTGGCAGCGCTCTGGCTTGAAACAGCATTTGTGAATAAATGTAGGATAAAAACCTCTGCGACGAGGCTCTGGTTTCTGGCTGGAAGCAGTGCACAAGTCTGCTGTGGCTCCTAGCGTCACAGCCTGGCTGGGAGGCTTGTCGGGGCATCCAGCGCAGGTGGAAACATCTTCCCGCAGCTGTAGGGTCACGGCCACAGCAGCACATGATGGGGGCACGTGGCTTTAGGGGCCTCGCAGTTGCAGGTTGCAACCCCTGCCTTTTCCGCAGGCTGCTGGGGAGAAAGGATGGGTGGGAAGGGCCAGCAGGTATTTCGGACTGATGATTGCAGGCCCATCCCGAACTGATGGAGAACAATCTCAATGCTGTCCCAGCTGGAGAACTGCAGCTTCTTCACCTTATTCAGGTCAGCTGGGTCAAAGAACTTGCCTTTGGAAAGTTTGAAAGGAGCTTGGTTGAGCTCTGTTCCAGCAAAACTGGGTAGTGGTAATTAACCTGACTTTGCTGCTTAGGAGAAGGCTGGTGCTGGCCACTTTTTCAAAGGTGAGCAGGGAAGGGGAGCATGTAATGAAAAATATGCAAAATAATGCAACATCTGGTAAGGAAGTAAGGTTATTGCTGGGCAGCCATAGGGATTCCATAAAACTAATACATAACCTCACCTGGGAGAAGAAGATGACTTAAATATTGTTTGACATAAGCAATATTTCAGCAGTTGTCAGCAGTTGTTAGACATGTGACTTGGAGTTACATGGTCTCCTGATGAATTAAAAACCCGCAGGGCAAACCTACCACCCCCCAGGCAGTGAAGTGGCCACAGGGACAGTTTCACATAGTGGGTTGTCACTGGAGCGTCAGCGTCATCCAGATATGCTTTAGTGAGATCCCAGGGATGCTTTCTTTGGCCCTGAAGAGCCAATTTATCATCTCCTCAGGAGGAAAGAAATTTGCAGACAATACAGCTGTTGGGACAGCTTCCATCTTCGGGCAAGCTGGCTGCAAGCAAGTTGGATGCATTTGGGAAGGACTTGCTGGTCGGGCAGTGACATGTGGCTGGAAGATGGATCCACAGAGCAAAAGGCTGGAACAGAGAGCTTTTTTCAGGGAGTTTTTCTGGATCCCCTACAGAAAACGTGTGTGCACGGTCCAAAGTGCAAGAAGAGCTGTCGGCGTTATGCTCTCCCTTGCGTTTTTCAGCAGGAGCAGCACCAGGCATATTTGAGCTGGGGCAGGGAGAGTGCTTCGGCCTGTTTAGCTTGCTGTTGCTAAGGAGTTGAGTCAGCCCTGCGTGGATTTGGGGGCTGTTATGTGTCCCCTCTGCCAGCAAATTGGGGAGGGCAGCACGCTGGTTAACTGCGGACGGAAGGGCATGAAAGGCAGGCAAGCACGGCTGCCAAAAGAACCATACCAGCTGGGTGCGGCATGAATGACCTCCTGCAACAAAAGGCCTGATCTGTGTTGATCATCACAGGAGGTGCTGAAGTGACTCCATTTAGGAGCATCCTAAATGCTCCTGGTTTAGGAGCATCGACCTAAGGAGTTAAAACTGCAGGCTCTGCAGGTTGGAAAATACTGATATAATGAGATAAAATGAAGGGGGAGCAGCAGTGTAACATGTTTGGACCAGACATAAAGTGTAGGTTTTTTTCAGAAGGTAACTGATCACCAGGAGGAAAATACCCTTCTGAGGGATGTGGGAGTTTTTACATCACTGGCATTTAAGTCCAGGTTGATGGTGTTTCTCCTGGGTTCAGGGAGCCCATGGATGATGGAGATGGTACCCGGCTGGCTGTGCAGTCCAGGACAGTGGTTCTCCCTTGCCTTGTGTATCTTAAAAGCCACCCTACATCACCCTCCGTTGAATGAAATATGCTGCACCTTCCTCGGTGGTAAATATTGGCAGCCGGGGGCTCTGTGAGGCAAGGTGTCAGGGAAAGCAGATGGGATCACAGAGATGATGTGGGGATCCCAGCCCGGGGTTACCGTTGCAGGATTCCCAAGCAAAACTGGTGTGGCACAAGCAATTTACGCCAACGCAAGAGTTTCTGGGGTGTCTCTGGTGTATTTGGTTTCATTATAGGTCATCTACAGTGGCCTTAACCACCTTGCCTGGCTCTGTCTTGGAGGTATGACAGTGAAAACATGAACCAGGTCTTGCATACTGTCTCTGCTGTGCTAGGCTGCCCCATGGCCCGTGGGCTTAAGGGTTTCCCAGCAGTGTCACAGAGCTGGTTCACACATCCCTGGTATTTTCACACATCTCTGGTATTCCTGCAAGTGGCTGTGGTACAGGGTTCTGGCTGTTTCCAGCCCTATGGTGTTAATTTTCCATTGATGGAAAAGAGGTGAAATGACCTAAAAGCTGAATATTTGAGTCTGGATTGATGGGGCACAGAGGGAAGCTGCTGGGCAGGACGGAGTAATGAGGAGGTGAGAAGACACGAGTAGGGAAGGGATGAAGGGCAAGAAAAGCATGGCGAGGAGCGGGGTCGAGGGTGGTGGGACAGAGTGAGGGGTCATGGTGGGGCAGACAGGGCTGATTTTGGGAGAGGTGCAAGGAGAAGAGCAACAGTCACACAGGCATGTGGAGAGGGCAGAAGGTGGATGCTAGAAAAACTACAAGAGGAGACATGAAGAGAGATCGAGGCTGGGTAGAGGCTGGAGTTATGTTTTAAACTGCTGGCACACTCCTCCAGGTATAATGCCATGAAGTCTTTGAGTCATTGGAGGCTGCTCCTCTTGCCTCCTTGACAGTAAGCTCTCCCATTTGTCCTGGGCTGGTTCCCACATGCCAGGATTGAGTTTATTTTTCCATCCTGCTGTAGCCAAGTTTGTAATTTAATAAACATCACCCCTCCCGCCCCGATCTCCATCCCCTCTGTAAGCCAGAGGAACAGATGGGAGGGCAAAGGACCAGAAATGCCTGGCACTTCCCAAAGCTGGAAAGGAGAGAACTGGAGATTTTCAGATGAAAAGAAAAAAATTCATGCCTTTCTCAGCTCTGTCTTTGTTCCTTTGTGCCGTTCAGGCCTGATCCAAACACCTCACCCACATGAGAGGGAGCCTGTGAAGGTTGAGCATGCCTGGCTTTCACTAACTCCCCGCTCTTGGAGCAAGGCAGAGGGACTTTGCCTGCTTGTTTTTGAGCATTTGAGTTTGGGTTCGTCACAGAGCAGCGATAGTAAGCTGACAGCATCTGACAGGGTGCTGGAGGGAATGACAGTCCATGGACACAGGGGCATTTGTTAATGAAAACAGCTGCAGCTCACGATGCAAAGCAAGCAGCTCCTACATGGCTTCAATTCCAGCTTTGTCTCATCGTTGACCAGGGACCAGCCATGCTCTTGCACACGCAGCAGCAAAAGCCGATACCTGGAGAGCAGGCTGCGAAGGGACCCGGTGTTAAACAGGGGAGTGAAGTGAGAAGAAGGTATTTTCTCATCCTGTAGTGCTTGTCCACATGAAGCTCTCCTGAGCCGCTTAACCTGAGGAAGAAGAGTTAAACAGCCGTGGCAGGGCAGCCTGGGCAGGGCCGCTGGTGAACCCTGGCAGCAGACTTGCACGCTTGGTCTTTGCCCCATTCTCTGAAGCATCTCATAGATTTCCATGGCTCCTCTCCTAACCAGCTCCGCGTGGAGACCTGGCGTGAAAGGGCGACTGCCGGGACTGCCCTGCAGCCTGGCACGGGTCACGGTTTTGCTCCCATGCCACCAATGTCAGACTGCCGGGACTGCCCTGCAGCCTGGCACGGGTCACGGTTTTGCTCCCATGCCACCAATGTCAGAATAACATGAGGCTGGACCGAGCAAGGTATGAAAAGCCCGAGGAGTGTGCACAAACTCCTCTCCCATTTGGTGTAGCTGAAACCTCGAACGGCGGAGAGATGGGGCAGGCACTAGAGAAGGACTCTTGAACCTCCCCACATTATTTGGCATGGTCTGAAGTGGGCAATGTGGCCTGTCCCTTTGTGAACACCTCTTTCAGTGGCACGTATAAGGCTAGTGGCATCCTCAAAGCTTTTTAACAAGAATTGAGACAGTTTGGGTGGGGTTTTTTGTGTGATACAGCCACTGTTTTCTGCCTGCACGTGTAATTTCTGTTTGACTCCAAAAAAAAAAAAAAAAAAAAAAAAAGGAAGAAAACCAGCCCTAAACTGAAAGCATGGAGGGTCCATGCACTTGCAGATACCGCTCAAGGAAAGGGAATATCTTCTGTTATCATCTTTACAGTTGTCTGAATCACCTGCTATTCTAGTGACTAATTCATGACATCCTCGAGATGTTTGTGTCACATCTGGAAATTACAGTCATGCTGCGCCTATCTAAACAGAAGATACTCATCTGTATGTTTGTGTATATATGTATATGTTTTTGATTTTTTTTCCCAGCTGTGACTCTCCCGTGCCTATAGCTGATAACAGCCATGTCAGCCCAAAAGGACAGATGGGTTTTTTCCTTCTCTTTCCTGCTTTTCTGTGCTTCCTCCATCCCGACGCGGGGAAGTGCGAGGCTGCTGCAGGAGCTGAGCCCCCAGGAGTATTTCAGTAGCTTGCAAGCCGGCAGAGCATCCCTGGCTTATTTCAGCCATAATGGTATGTTTTTAACAGTATGCATTTACGTCAGCCTGGATTTTCAGCAAAGGCTCATGTGAGGGTGTATGTGAAAGTGGAACAATGAAGAGGCAATTCTTGGGCTTTTTAAACCCAAAGGGATTTTGAAGAGCTGGTCGAGCTCAGCTGGCAAATCTGTGTTTGCACAGCCCTGAGGGCTCCTGACAGGCAGGGACATCTTGGGGTGGGATCTTTCCTGGCTGGTGTCCTCAGGCACACTTCTTCAAGCCTCTTCATTAATTTTCTGGATTATTTTCTGGACGTACCATGGAATAGAAACCCAGCCTGGTGAGGAGTTGTCTTCTCAAAGGGGCTGGGTTTTTCTTCCATGGTATCTCCCTGGGAAAGGGGGGTCCCTTGCATACAGGGGAACTAAGGGCTGTCAAGAATTACAGGGAGATCCTTGGCCTTGCCTTTCTTGTTCTGCTCCTTCATGACCCCCAGGTATGGTTTCCTAAAGACATCGGCATGGGCTGAGACACCATCGCAGCTCCCACGTCAGCACTGAGAGGCTGGGTGTGTTGGAAAGTCTGTCGGCATTTGTGTTGTTGCCCATAGTTAGTTTTGTTTCACTAATACCTTACTTTTTGAGTAAGAGCAAGACCATATTGTGTCAAGCACTGTCTCAGTGCATGGCAGGAGGATGCTTTTGTCTCTGAGGACTTGCAGCCCAGCCCAGTAGCACCCATCTGACAAAACCAGTCCCAGTCCCTCTGCCTTCCCCAGCCAGCTCCCAGCACCTCCACCGGCAGCACGCCGCGGCTCCCTGTTTGCCCTGCTCAGGTCTGCTCAGGTGTCCCGGGGAGGTTTGCACGGGGACCTTGGCATGCTGTTGCCATGCCAGAGCACAGACAGTGCTTGCCCTGAAGATACTCTCATCTGCCTCATCCGTAAGGGGAAGGAATGGAAACCAGGGGGGTTTTTTTGTGTTTCAGTTTCTCCTGGTGCCCAGCCCTTCTTGGAGCAGATTGAGAACTCGGCCGAGGCCCTCCAGGACTATGGCATTTCGGTGGTGAAGGTAAATGGGGATGAGGAGTGAGACAGGTTGTTTCTGCAGATTATTTCTGCAGGGTGGACAGAGCTTCTCTCCACCCACCTTGGGGACTGACAGCAGTGGGACCCCACAAGAAAGCAGATTTTGGCAAACCAGGGCATCCCATTTTATCCCTTGCCCTGGCTTTACATCTACTGCTTGTGGGTTGTGTTACACCTTCTGCCTACGGGACAAGGGCAGGTTCCTGTGTCCCAGAGAGGCTCGGTGTCGTGCCTGTGTCTCCAAACACAGAGAGCGAAGCAGAGGACTGGCAGCCCTGAGCTGCTCCTGGACTCCCAGGCACCGCTCCAGGCTTGGGGAAGAGCGGCTGGAAAGTGCCCAGAGGAAAAGGACCTGGGGGTGCTCGTCGACAGCGGCTGAACACGAGCCGGCAGCGTGCCCAGGTGGCCAAGAAGGCCAACGGCATCCTGGCCTGTATCAGCACTGGTGTGGCCAGCAGGAGCAGGGAGGGGATCGTGCCCCTGTACTGGGCACTGGTGAGGCCGCACCTCGAATCCTGGGTTCAGTTTTGGGCCCCTCACGACAAGAAGGACATGGAGGGGCTGGAGCGTGTCCAGAGAAGGGCAACGGAGCTGGGGAAGGGCCTGGAGCACAAGTCTGATGAGGAGCGGCTGAGGGAACTGGGGGTGTTCAGCCTGGAGAAGAGGAGGCTGAGGGGAGACCTCATCGCGCTCTACAACTACCTGAAGGGAGGTTGGAGCGAGGGGAGGTCGATCTCTTCTGCCAAGTAACAGCGATAGGACGAGAGGAAATGGCCTCAAGTTGTGCCAGGGGAGGTTTAGGTTGGACATGAGGAGAAATTTCTTTCCTGAAAGAGTGGTCAGGCCTTGGCACAGGCTGCCCAGGGCAGTGGTGGAGTCCCCATCCCTGGAGGGATTTAAAAGACGTGTAGATGAGGCGCTTGGGGACATGGTTTAGTGGGCATGGGGGGGTTGGGTTGACGGTTGGACTTGATGATCTTAGAGGTCTTTTCCAGCCTTAATGATTCTATGATTCTATGGGGTGCGTGGAGTTGCCTGGTCATTGCTGTGCACCCGTGGGCATGGCACAAGGAAGAGTACGATCCCCAGTGTGCTGCGTTGGAGACGACCAGCCCGCTCGTCTCACTCAGGAGGTGGGACTTGCCCTACTCCTTCCACGGCTCCCTCCTGCCAGCTCAAACTGCGAAGAATGATGGATGGGGTCGGTTTACTTCTTTTCAATTCAGTGCAATAAATATTTCATATAAAGGGGTTTTTAGCTGAAACTTTATGCAGATTTAGGTGAGGGAATTACACATTCAGGCAAGTGTAATTAGATTACAAGAAGTGCTTATGTATGTGTGTGTATGTATTTAATTTCCTCCAGATACAGGCTAAGTTTAATAAGCAAGCATCGATCTGTCACTTGGAATATGCCGGGCAGATCATAAGATCTCTTGATCATGTCTGACCCAATTCAAGGCAAGCTGAGCTGGAGAACTGAAGTACGAACTCCAGTCCCCAGCTCTGGGCTCCATTTTATTGTATTTTCTCTCCCAGCAGTTTTGGAAAGGCTGTATTTACACCCTTGAGTGGAAGAAGACTATAGTGCTGCATGTTTGTAGTCATTTGTGAAGCTGAATGTCTAATTACGTGCGTTCAATCTCTAGGTTAATTGTCCCAAAGAGGATGTCTCAAGATACTGTGGAAAAGAGAATGCATTAAGGAAAGCCTACCTGTTCAGGTAAGGGGGATTTTCTGGGCACCACACTGTGATTGTTTTCCAGTGCAAATGTTTGGAGAAAACACTGTCAGCAGTCGGAAGGACGTCTGCATAGGAAGAGAGGAGCTATGAGGACAACAGTGACACAGAGTTTAGCGAAAATTACCCCCAAAAGATCCAACACACGTAAAGTAGATGCTTTGTCCTCAGTGTGTGAAACCTCCCATGCAGCCCCACGTTCCTTTGAGCAGCAGGGCTGTGCTGCTACATGAAACCATCAGTGTTGTTCTGTCCTTGTGGCCTCCCACCACCAGGTCCCCCAGAGTTACACTCAGTCGACTAGAATTGGATCTAGTTCTAGAATGAAACACTCTTTGGTGATCTCCCTGTTGGTGTGGTTAGCTCATCTGCCCTGGATGAGAAGGTTTAGCTCTTGATCTCTCCATGGGTTGTCAGCTGGAAGCTTCTCCATGTATCAGCTCAGTTCTCATTGACTGTCCATGACCCACAGAAACATTTCCTCTGGTGGTGAGGGTTTCTAGGGTGATGCTTGATATATAAAGACCTTCTGTCCGTCTGTGCTAGGCTTCTCATCAACAGTCCCCAGAAGCTGAATGAAATGGCAGTGACAGAGGTGACTTCACTAAAACAGCATTGCCTGGATACCTGGTCCTATGAAATCCCCAGATTCAATCCT
The DNA here is from genome assembly GCA_013400755.1 of Pelecanoides urinatrix. Classification (NCBI taxonomy): domain Eukaryota; kingdom Metazoa; phylum Chordata; class Aves; order Procellariiformes; family Procellariidae; genus Pelecanoides; species Pelecanoides urinatrix. The sequence goes on from VZTQ01051720.1 coordinate 98,643, forward strand.
GACACTTTCTTTCCAGCCATACCTGCCAGCAGATATCTGGAAGTATTCAGCAGAGTGAAAATTAATTTAGTACATGTAGCTAATCTTTCATAGTTTCTTTGGTGATACTCTTTCTTCCCTCCCCAGGGGTAACATGCTGATCAGAGAGTTCCCCACTGATGCCTTGTTTGATGTGAACTCCATTGTTGCTAATGTTTTGTTGTAAGTACAGACTAGATTAATCTCCGTGAAATCATTTACTTTCCATTTTCACTTGTTGATATAAAGTTTTGCATAAATACAAACCCCGCGTATTCCAGAGGCTGATCTCAGCCAAGCAGAAGGCTGCTCCTCTCTCTGGTATGGTTTCACCCTGTTAAATCTATGTCCTTGAGATGACTCACCAACACACATCTGGGCAGTGGTATTTGGCTGTGAATCTTCAATCTGCCAGCCAGAAGCTGGAATTTTACCATGTTTTTCCCATCACAGTTATGTGGGTGCAAATTTACTCTTGAAAGAAAGCAGTTACTAATGAGTTTTTTCTGACTCCTCAGTGCCCTGCTCTTTAATGAAGTGAAATACGTTGAAACACTGGCAGATCTTCAGAACATTGAAAATGCGTTGAAAGGGAGGTCGAACGTGGTCTTTGCCTATGTACCAGCTACTGGGACAGCAGGTATTAACACTCAGCTTTTCATCTTTGCTCTCCTCCCAGAGCCTTTTTTACTACGGTGCAAGGGAACTGCGTTTCTGACCCAAAATCCTGCAAATGGAGGATCAAGGAAACCCAAAAGGGCCACCTAATCACAAGTTTTCCACCTCTGTCTGTCTTGCTGTGTTTCCAAAGGGATCGGCTGCACCAGAAAAGTTTTGCTGGGAGCACACAAACTTTCAGAGATGGACTTGAGAGGGAGAGCAAGCCAGCGGTTACTGTCTTAATAAATAAATAAACCCATTGGCAGTTTGGTTACGCAGTAGAATGGGTTCACTTACACCACCTGTGTGTTTACTGGGGATCAGCAACTGGGTTCAGCTCCAGTTGCTCAGTTACCTTCATAGTGTGTCTTTAGACAGCTGTGACTTTTTACTGAGAGTTTCTGAAAGCCTGAGCCTTGATGTTTACAACTGGGAAAGATGGAGAGAGAGATCTGGAGGGAGCTGAGATGAGTTGGTCTTGCCTTTCTCTTTCCAGAGCACAGAGCTGTGATGGAGGCAGCTTTTGTCTACGGGACCGTCCACCAGTTTGTTCTGACAACGGAGGCAACACTGTTGAAGGACGCTGGGTATGGCCAAACACACACACATGCCGCAGAGAGCTGCTCCCCTGCACTTTTGGCTCTCCTCTTGGTGTCTCGGATTCCCAGGTCAAATCTGGGATGGTATTAGAATGTTATGTCAGGGGTGGACAGTCAGATTGCTTTTCCAAAACCAGCCACTGCTTGTGTTCCTGTACTTGGACTAGCCATGTCTCCTTTCCGTAGCTGACTGATCAAACCTCAGCCATGGGTTTTCAGGGGCGCTGATATAGCTGATGTTACAGTCTTGAAACACTCAGCCCTGTGCTTTTCTGAGCAAGTCTGATCAGCTGAGAAGAGTAAGAACTGCTGTAGTGGGTCGGAGCAAAGCCCACCCAGCTCCATGTCTTCTATCTGCAGTGGCCATAGGTGCTTACCAAGGGGTTGAAGGAATGGATGTGTGTTGCCTGCAGCCTCCCATCTTCTGGCAGTCAGAGGTTTCAGGACTCTCGGAGATGGGAGCTGAACCTGTATCATGGTGTTAACAGCTACCAGAATTTTTTAAATGCATTTTTACTTTTCATCTCCGCAACTTCTGGCAGCAGTGAGTTCTGCAGTTCAGCTGCATGAGACACTGCTCTCTGGAGTGTTGCATTTGGGACTTCCCACCCGATGGCTTCACTGGAGCTGGCCAGCTCAGGCAATCTCCTTCCCACGCAGGAGGAGCTGCATTAGAAGGGCAGATCCTTCAATGCGACTTGCTGCTGATGTGACCTACTGCAGTCAGGAAACCGAGAGGGAGGAAGGTGGGAATATCACACAGCATGTTGCATCTTCAGCAAAGCGTTTATACAATGATTTGCCTGCTTTCACAGGTGACACCAGGGCAGGCAGCAAAGCTGTCCTTCCCCGAGGTGTCATCCCGTCCTGGCAGGATCATGATCAGGGATAGCATTTTGTGGCTGCCACTAGATGGCACGGTTGTCATTTGGACAGGATTTGGGGTTCATTCTGCTTTAAGCAGACAGGACACCAGCAGGCCATCTCCTTAGCTGATGAAATGGTGGTAGCTTCACCAACATGAATAGTTTTCAGCCAACCGGGGTGGCAGGCTTTGAGGTCTTAATACTACACTCTGCTCTTCCACCGAGAGATTTTAAAACTCTTTACAAATAAGGGGATCCCTATTTTAGAGGTGGGGAATGGGTGCGTAAGAAAAGAAATGTGACCTCCTAAAGCTGATGTACAGGCTAACACTAGTGATGGTGTCAGAGCAGGAACCGCTAACCAGGGAACCATCCAGGGAACTCAATCTCACTGCTTCCTTTGGTGCTGCCAAAAGCAATGCTGTTCAAAAGGTGGAATATTCCTTATACAATCTGTAAGATGTCATCAGTGAGGTAAAAGACATGAGGAAAGCTGTACTTCCTCCTCCGGCCAGGGTCTCCACTGCAGTGGCATGGCTGGTCCCGCTGAGAAAAGCTTCATTTGTGTCCTTCTTGAGCCAAATATTCTGGGATTGAGGTCATTTACACCCAGTGAGCCAGGGTTTTTATTAGATGTTCAGCACAATTCTGAAAAGCGCCTGGACACAACTGTACCTATCAGTAGTAGGGCATTTGAAGAGGTCCCACAAGCCTGCCAAACCCTGAACTTAAGGATCATCTGCCCTGTAAAATGTGTCAGCAAACATGGTCATTCTGTCAGGGCGTTTTAAAACCCGGCAGTGGATGCCTAGCTCAGCATGGTTTTTGTTTTCTCTGTCACAGCAATGATAAGTCTGATGTGTCATCTGCTCGGCTGTTCTTCTGCCACTGCCAGCGGGCCACGGACTTGGGGCAGCCCTGCAGGAGGACAGCCATGGGACAGACTCTGACGATGCTCAACATCCACAGGCACCTCAAGCTCATGGGGGCTCCTCTGGTGGTATGACTGGGGAAGAGGAGCCGCTTGGGCTGTGCAGCCTGAGGGCAGCTGGGGTGGATGTGAGGATGAGGGAGGTGTGAGTGGAGGGCAAGGCCAAGCGTGAGAATCTGCCCCTTCCCCAGAAGTTAATGACAAAGCTCCCAGGTTGGGTCCAAGCAAGGAACAGGCATGGGGCTGGACAGGAGCGACGCTCCATTGCACTGCTCAGCTTGCTTAGACCTTTTCAGGGAGCCCTGGCACCAGTGTATGCTCCTCTAGTTGTCTGTAAACACTGTGAGTGGGAATGGGGTGGAGGTGCCCCTTGGACTTCACTGGGACATATAGAATAGAATAGAACAGAACAGAATATTTCAGTTGGAAGGGACCTACAATGATGATCTAGCCCAACTGCCTGACCAATTCGGGGGGGACCAAAAGTTAAAGCATGTTGTTAAGGGCATTGTCCAAATGCCTCTTAAACACTGACAGGCTTGGGGCATCGACCACCTCTCTAGGAAGCCTGTTCCAGTGTTTGACCACCCTCTCGGTAAAGAAACGCTTCCTAATGTCCAGTCTAAACCTTCCCTGGCGCAGCTTTGAACCATTCCCATGCATCCTATCCCTGGATACCAGGGAGAGGAGATCAGCACCTCCCTCTCCCCGTCCCCTCCTCAGGAAGCTGTAGAGCCATGAGGTCTCCCCTCAGCCTCCTTTTCTCCAAACTAGACAAACCCAAAGTCCTTAGCCACTCCTCTAGGCTCCCTGCAGGAGGCTCAGCACCCGGGGGAGTTCGATATCAGTCATTCATGCCTTGGTGAGCGCAAGGGACAGGAGGCTCCCTCCTATCTCCTCTTCCCACCGGGCAGTGAACTTCAGCAAGCCTCCAGTTCCCACTGGTGACATCTCTGCCCAGCCAAAAGGACCGGTAGATGAGCTGAAAGTGCCTCCTTCAGCCAGCCTCCTGGGTCAGACACTTCATTAAGCAGCTCCGTGCTGTCATGAAGCAGCATGTCCAAGGCAGGAAGGGAGAGGATGCCAGCTCTTGCATGTTGTGGCCGGGGTTTTCAAACTGCTCTGGGGAATGGATGCCAAATAAATAAAAATTAATGGAGATTTGACATCTGGTGTTGCTAAGTCACAAAGAACATGCTTAATAAAGCCCAGGTTTTTAACAGGGAGGGTCATGGCAGGTTGNAGAATATTTCAGTTGGAAGGGACCTACAATGATGATCTAGCCCAACTGCCTGACCAATTCGGGGGGGACCAAAAGTTAAAGCATGTTGTTAAGGGCATTGTCCAAATGCCTCTTAAACACTGACAGGCTTGGGGCATCGACCACCTCTCTAGGAAGCCTGTTCCAGTGTTTGACCACCCTCTCGGTAAAGAAACGCTTCCTAATGTCCAGTCTAAACCTTCCCTGGCGCAGCTTTGAACCATTCCCATGCATCCTATCCCTGGATACCAGGGAGAGGAGATCAGCACCTCCCTCTCCCCGTCCCCTCCTCAGGAAGCTGTAGAGCCATGAGGTCTCCCCTCAGCCTCCTTTTCTCCAAACTAGACAAACCCAAAGTCCTTAGCCACTCCTCTAGGCTCCCTGCAGGAGGCTCAGCACCCGGGGGAGTTCGATATCAGTCATTCATGCCTTGGTGAGCGCAAGGGACAGGAGGCTCCCTCCTATCTCCTCTTCCCACCGGGCAGTGAACTTCAGCAAGCCTCCAGTTCCCACTGGTGACATCTCTGCCCAGCCAAAAGGACCGGTAGATGAGCTGAAAGTGCCTCCTTCAGCCAGCCTCCTGGGTCAGACACTTCATTAAGCAGCTCCGTGCTGTCATGAAGCAGCATGTCCGAGGCAGGAAGGGAGAGGATGCCAGCTCTTGCATGTTGTGGCCGGGGTTTTCAAACTGCTCTGGGGAATGGATGCCAAATAAATAAAAATTAATGGAGATTTGACATCTGGTGTTGCTAAGTCACAAAGAACATGCTTAATAAAGCCCAGGTTTTTAACAGGGAGGGTCATGGCAGGTTGGAACAGTTTAACCAGGATTGTGTGGGTTCAGCTTCGATGAATGTTTTAGAATTGGGGTTGGAGGATTTTTCTTTAGGGTATCCTTATTTCTGTGGCTGGGGAACACATGGGGGCTTGGGCTGTGCAGGAGAAGAGCTGAGGTACCTTCAACAGTGTGAAGATGTGCTGCAGTATAACCATGTCTCTTCTCCAGACAGAGGTTGCTGAGGACCCAGAGAAGGTTTCCACCGTTCACTTACAGCTTGGGCTACCACTTGTGTTCATCCTTAGCCAGAAAGAGACTTATGAGGCTGACAGGAGGACAGCAGAGTTTGTGGCCTGGCAGCTCTTGGGGAAAGCAGGAGTTGCCCTTTTGTCCAGGTATTTTTTCTCAGGTATTTTGGGGTTCTCCTTGCTTTTTGTGGTGTTTCGGAGCTCGGTTACCCCACCATCAGGATGATAGTCAGTGGGCTTATTGAGATTTGTATGAGAGGCAGTAAAACTAGGTTATATCCTGCGAGAGGATGTCACATTTAAGGACTTCTCTGGAATCAGATTAGGCTGTTTCAAACTGGCTGTAAGAGTAGAAATGTTTGAGTCTCTTGCTGACTTAGAAGTGGAAAAACAGTCAGACTCAGATTTTGGAGAGGAAACTTAGCACAGATGGAAGGCTTGTATTCTGTCCTCAAATTAAGGGCAGAAGGAGATCCAGTAAAGGAGGTGGACTGTGGTCACTGGGTGCTGGGATGTGGCAGGGATCCCTGCTCAGTAAGTGGTGCCTCCTCCGTTAACGAGGGCTCTCTGAGTTAGACCTTGTTCCCCAGGAGGACGGGAGACACGCTTGTGGCTGGCTATAGGGCAGCTGTGCTGTGGAGATCTGTTGGCTTCCACTGCGCTTGACTACTGGTTGCTTATCTCTGCTCCAAGGGCTCAGGAGTAGCCTGCGTACACCAGTCTGGCTTGTGTTTGCAAATGCTTCCATGATGTCTTGCCAAAGGAGGTGTAGCCCTGTAGGTTGCACGGCCTTTGGGGGATGTCTTCTGGCAGCCATGAAAATGGGAGGAGATGGAGGAAGGATGGGTGTGGGCTCTCTTCTTCCAGCTTTCTGCCACCGTGGTACCTCCCTGTATGGAGGCACTTCTTCGCTGTATTTACTCATGAACTGAAGTCCACCAGCAGATCAGCTGCACTGGGATGTGGCTACCAGTGCGTGGGCAAAGACCCGAATCACAGAAAGGGAACCCAAGCCCCTTGCAAAATAGGCATTTTACGCTGCACACGTGGTGTCAGTCCCACCAGAAGGTCACTTGGAGCCTGTTTCTCCACCACTGATGCTGATTCTGGGTTCCTGCAAGTTCTCTGGGGCACTGAAGCACAACTCCATGAGGACGTGGTACTGCTGAGAGAGGTGGGCTTGCCAGCCAGGCAGGCTGAATGGAGGGGGTGACCTTGCACATCACACCATTTAATGTTCACTTTGTGTTTTGGAAGGGACCTCGTCGATTTGAATGTTCTGCTCCGGTCAAATGTCGCGCTCAAGACACCAGAGGAGGTTAGATGCTGGATTTCTTTACTGTCCTATTCCTTATTTTCCTATCTAGGCATGGTGCTCTTGAGAGGTGTTGGGGTGTTTCGCACCTCCGTTGTTATCTGGCAGCCTTCCCAGAAGCTCAAGGGGAAGTGTCTTTCCCTAAATGGATGCATGTATTTGGAACTGCCTGAGTTTGGTACTGCAGAGCAATTGTGCCTGCTTACAGGAAACAAAAGAAAGTGTTTCTTTTGGGTTCAAAATGTAGGGTGACATCTCCATTACACCTTAAGGCAACGCAAGATTGTGAACTACCTAAGGTAGTAGTCCAAGTGCAGATTCCCCAGAAATTTGGATTTCTGAAGGCCCTTGGCGCCTTAGGAAAGGCGTTCAAAAGACGGGAGAGGAAGCGAGTGTGAAACTAAGAGCAAACTAAGAGCAAACAACCAAAGGTCTGTGCTGAACTGATGTAACCGAATGCCTCTGGCAGTGATCTGGGAAAAGGGCAGGGTGTAAGTTAAATGAGGTTGATGAAGATGAGCTAAACTCTGGAGGGACCTGACCCAGCTTGTGAGGCAAGATGGAATTCAGCGCCGACAAATGCCAGGGAGCACACTTTGCCCCAGATTACCTGAACTGTCGCACTTGTGATTGCAAAGATACAGGATCAGACCTGAAACTGAGTGTCCCCTGAGGGCTTCCTCTGCCCTGGTGAGAGATGTGTATGTTGTGTTTCTCCTCTTAGAGCCAATGGGAGGTGCCAGCAGTTTGTCGTTTCTCTCAGTTCATTATAAAATTCATTTTCTCTCAAGTGCCTTTCGCTGAGACAGTGCCAGAACTGGTTTTAAGCCGACAAGGTCTCATTTCTGAGAAATACATTTTGCTCTTTTCTTTCCATGGGTTGGCAGCCCGTGTACGCGTGGGAGCACGCTTCTTTGTTGAGCTCCGTGAAACAAAAGATTTTTTGGGCCAGTTTCCCGTGCTGTGATGGGCTGCTCTGACCCAGCGTCACCCCTCTGGAGTGGGGACAGCCAAGTGGATCCGTTCTCCTTCACTGTTTGGCCACAGGGCTTTTTCTCACAGTGGTGGATCTATGTTAAGATGCTGGGAAGTAGAGCGAGTGTTCACTTTCACCACAGGATCCCACATAGCCACAATTTCTTCCTGGCAAGGAAAAGTCGGTCTGGAGTGAGAAAAACTCAAGTGCAGGTGAAATTGGGTCAAAGAAACACACCACAGAAGCTCCCCTGTTTGGCAGCTTTAGGAATCTGTTGACATACCCCAAAAATAAGGAGTTGGGTGATGGTGCCCCATCAACCTTGAGTTTGGTTTATGGACAGAATAGGCAGAGATGTTTTGCTCCCACTGATTTATTCTGTTTTCTTTAGGGAGTGCCAATCAAATACCTGGTCTTGGAAGACACCGATGAAGTTATAACCCTGGTGGAAGATAAGAACAAGGTTGAACAAATCCAGGAGGACAAGGCGGAGGATGAGGAAGACGAGGATGAAAAAGAGAATAACAATCAAGGTGTGCAACTAAACAGTGAAAAGCTGATTGTCATCAGATAGGACATGCAATCAGCATCTGCTAGAGACAGCAAGCATATGTTAGACCATTAGAGAACACTTTTGCAAATCCAAGGCAAACCATCACAGTCACATCACGATTGTACAAAGTGGCTCTTTTATTCTCTGCAGATCACTGGAGTTTTGTGACAGACAGGCATAATGTTTAGGGGAAACCCCAGGGAAGAAAATCAGCAGCTGTTAGAGGAACAGTTGCAGAGGTGCTATATGAGGGAGAGAGGTGTTTCTGCTTGAATGCATCCAGCTTCAGAGACATGAGAGTTTAAAGTGCACCCAATGCTGTCTCCTCTTCAAGCATCAGACGAAGTGCCTCAGAATTATCAGTCCCTTTGGAAAGGTTTGAGGCATGTTTTTCTAAGAGCTGTTCCAGACTTGCCTTCCCTAGGGAGAAAACACTGGCCCTTGCAATGCTTCCTTGAAAACGAATTTGTTTTCCCTACAAAAGTGGTTTTGTTTTCCAAAAAAAGTGGTGCAGGATCCTAGAGGAGCCAACATACTTCAAGAATAGTGTTCAAATCAGAGGGCACAACTTCTGTGAGACGGCATAAGTGCATTTCAGTGAGTTTGGATGTATGTCTGTGCCTGTGCCTCCACTCCCCCATACGAGGCAGTTAGTCACGCCTCTGCTGACAGTCACCGTGTCTCTGCTGAGAGGTGCTGGCTTACAAAAACATGCTGATGGGGTGGCACAGCGGGTGCAGTTCCCTCTGCCCTGTGTGCCTACCTGTGTTCATGCACGGCTCTGGGTCCCTTGCAGACATTCAGGATGATCAGGTGGTGGAAGCAGTTTCCAGAGACAAGAAGCGAGAGCTGCCCCTGGAAGAGATCCTTGTCCTGACAGAGGAGACCTTCCACTCTGCCCTCCTGGAGACTGCCCGGACAGTGGTGCTGTTTTATGCCAGCTGTGAGTATGAAATGTGGCCTGGCTGTCCCTTCTCTAAGCTTGTGCTGCTTACCGTGCTTTCTGTAATGTGGTGATCCTGTAGACAAGTTTAAACAATAATTAAGTGCCGCATTGTGCCTCATGGGCCTCCACCCACCGTTAGCAATCAGATTCTATGATTAAATCAGTTCTCCGTGATGGATACGGTGTGAAGACAGTATCTCTCAGTATAGAAGATATCAGTGTTCATAGGTTTTTAACCTTCATTTTACAGGGAATGTAGGACAAGAGGAGAAATTGTGGTAGCATGGGCTCTTAGGGTAGCCTAAACAACCCAGTTGCTGGCTGCTGCACAGAAGCGTAAAGTCCAATTTTTCTTATTTCTTTCAAGTCTTTCAGAGCTTGAAGCACCTTAGGACACAGAGAATTGTAACGTGATGTTGTCAGAGAGCAAGGTGGGGCTGGTCTGTCACCTGTATGTCCCTCAGGGCTGTGTCTGTCCTGTGTTTCAGGGGAGGCAGTGTCCCTGGCAGTGCTGCGGTCTTACACCGAGGTGGCCGGTCACCTGAAAGGTAAGGTGCCACAGTCTGAGTGCTTTACAGCTGGCAGTAGGAACCAGAAGCCTGGGAGGATATTGATGGTACCTCACTCCCTCATCCAGAATATACTCATTTTTCCCCCTTGAACTCTTAAGGAAGGCATACCCACACCAGGTTGCTTAGGAAGAGTCCTTTGTTTCTTATTTAGGGATCTTTGTGGTTCATTTGTGCCTCTATAAAGTCATGGGGCTGGGAATGCAGCCTTCTGCAGTTGCCTTATATTGTTGGTGTAAATTGCTGCCCAAACTGCCTTGCAGCTGAGATGGCGATGGTGGTGGGCACAGTGACTGCGTGATGAATGATGGTGATGGTGGTGATGATGATGGTGATGTTGGTGGGCACAGTGACTGGGGGATGACTGCCCAAGAGCATGGGGAGGGCCAGCGCAGAGCACCAGCAGCAGTGGGTGACACAAGGTGGGCTTTGGAGCAGGAGGGGCAAAGAGCAGGCACTGTAGCCTGCATCATGGAAACAGAGTCCTGTTTGTGCCCCTCCGTGCTAGGTCCTGCACAGACCAAGGAGATGCACTCATGCTGCGCAACTAATCAATGTGCTGGGTGGCACGTCAGATCTCCTCTCCTTGGAAGTACTTGATCTGGAAAGGAGCAGTAATTGGCCCTGGTTTTAGTGGAAAGCATGATAGACAGGTGTGGGCAGGCCCAGATCCACCGGGGCAGGACGGTGTCAGAGGAAGAATTTACAATGATGGTGCCTTTAGGGCCTGGAGACTGCCTTAATTACATGGGAAGTCTCGCAGGCAGCCACAGAACTCCATAAATAACACGTGACGGTGAAGAATCAGCAACACTTGAAGACAGCACACATCGGGTAGTCTGGTAGTAAAGGCAGGAGGGAGTGATCCTTCAAGAGGGTCTGAGCAGTTCCTGAGCAGTGTGAGCCCCAGTTCAGCTTCATTCAGGTCTTCAGCCCCATCCCTCTCCACAGTTAGTGGAGAGCGGTGGGTTCTTCTGCCCATCCATCATTCTTACGTGGGCTGAATCTCTTCCAGAGATGCCTATTTCTCCCCCTGGCTGCAGGGGACACTCAGGTGGCTTCATCCCAACTCACTGCAGCACAGTGGGGAAGTTGCGTGGATCTGGGTGAGTTCTGGCACCCCTGGAGGTGGCTGGTGCCTTCTCTTGGTTCTTCTTCATCAAGGCTCATTTCTCCTAGTGATGGCACTTCCCTGGGACTGGGCACCGTGTCCTGCAGAGTGCAAGCAGGATTCAGACTGAGCTTTCAGCAGTGGAGACACGTATAGAGTCTGCAGAGGACCCAGCGAGCTTTCTGGGAAGCAGATGCAGTGGGAGTTGCTTGCCAGAAACTCTCCTGGGAACGCTGCAGACAGTGCTGTGGTTTGGATGAAAACGGTTCTGCGTTCATAGTTTGCACGAAGGGAAAGTCACCAGTAGCTTTGATCTGGACTGAAATCCCGGGAATAAACAGGAAAGCTCAGAGAGAGTTGTTGTTGTTAGAGATGTTATGGCTGTGATGGTTTGGGGTTTCTTTTAGACTCTCCAGCAGTCAGACCAGCTAGAGGAGCAACCTGGGAGAGTCAGTGCATGAAACCCTGCTTCTTCCTGAGCTAGTGGCCAAACCTTGGCTGATTCTGTGCGGCCAGGCTTTGTGTTTTTTGAATCATTTGATAACAATCTCGGTACATGGAAGCAGCCACAGACAGATTCTCAACAGAGATTATGAACTGATTGGGGTCAGGGCCTTTCCTCTGTGATCAGTGAGATCCCACCAAAGACTCCCAGGCCAGACGTGACCTGTGGAATGACTCCAGTCTGCTTTCCCTGCTGCAGCCTCGGAGAGGACGGAGAACGGCTGCGTTAGTGGATCTGGAGATCTTTGTCTCTGCTGCTGAGGGAGCCTCAGTCACAGGCGGGCTACCAGGGGAGGTGGAAGACCTAAAAAGATGGGGGTCCCTGTGCTCTCAGTTATGGCCAGGATGAGGGAGAATACAGCAGTGCAAGGGACAGAAGTCTGGATCAGGAAGAAGGTCTTGAGCGATGCAGGACTGAGAATAAAACATGGGGTATGGCTTTGGGGCGCTGGTATTCCTGTCTGCTCTCTGGGGTAGAGCTTTCTTCCTAAGGGCTGAGGAGACAAGACATTCATTCTGAGGCATGAATCACCCACTCTAGAGGCACATTTTGAGTTGTAGAACCAGGTCCCACTTTTAATGCCAATTCTTTGTGCAAAATGGCACTGAGAATAGGCCATATGAGATCAAGCACAAGGCAATGAAGGAGGTTGGAGACTGGAATGACCCTGTGAATCATCCAGTAACAAATGTTCAGCAGATCATCACAAAATTAAGTTTATAGCCCCCCAAGTGTTTTCCCTTTGTTGAGAGATACAATCTAGGAAGAGATAAAGAGAAGCATCTCTGTCTTGCTGAACTGAGCACATTTTCTGCTCTTGCAGCAAGAGCGTGCCATTCTCGTTGCCTCTGGGGCCAGCTGCTGCCGCTCTTGTTTTCTTTTGCAAGATGTGAATTTATGGAGGCAGCACCCCTGGGACAAGAGAAGAGGATGTGAAGGTGAGACAGTGCTGAGCATTTCTTAGGGGTATCATTGGCCTTTTTTGCAAAGAAGAGAGGAAACCAATATCTAAGAAGAGCGATATACTGTGAAGAAAAACAGTTCTGCTTCCCTCTTCTGTGCTTGTGGAGCCTTCTTGACCAATGACTTCCAAGACAGGGATCTGAAGCTGTAGTTCAAAGCATGAAAATCACCTGCATGATTTAGCAATGTATATTCATGGAACCTAAATCTGAAGTAAGGATTTAGGAGTCCATTGTGTGATGCTGTCCGGCTAGTCATTTCCCATTCCGTATTGGATTCCTCTTCTTGAAGTTACTTCTCTTTCATGTTGTAGCCTTTGGACCAACTCTTCAAATGAGCTGTTTCTAATGCCAGTCCTGCCCTCCAAAGGATTAGAAGTTTAAGGGATTCTTGATTTTTTCTTGTTCCCTATAACATTGATGATTTGTCTTGTCCTGGTTTTATAAGATTCCTAGGACAGAGGTTCTCACTGTTGCTGGTTTTAGTAGCACCTAAAATCACAGAACAGTAGGATCTTGTGTTTCTCTTTTGCCTTTCTTCCCATCCAGCAGCTCAACAGTGACCACAGGGCTGAACAGTCTTGTTGCTGAGTTACTCAACTCCTGAAACTGCTGGTCATTCAGTAATTAATAATATGGTGTGGATTGGGATGGGAGAGCGATCATCCTGTACAAGGTGTTCTTCAGGCCAGATGGGGCTCCTTTGGAGCGCTTTTGGTACGTAATCCCCCGAGGTAGTATCCAAATACTAAAACTCATATTTGAGGGACCTTAGAGCAGCCTTGCAATTCAATTTTAACAAGACATCAAAGCCTTATTTTCATGTCATTATTTTTCAGAATTGGGCAAGACACAAGATTATGTGGTAACAGATGATGAGAACCAGCTATACTGGATCAGAGGTGTGAAATAAATCCAGGGGCAGGCTTTTAATTTGAGATGTTATTTCAGAGCCTGGGGAATGACACAAACCATTTCTGCTCTCGTGGAGTGTTTTGACAACTCCTGACTGTCTGAGTGGAATTGCAGACCCTTAGCTCCGAGCTGCCGCTTGCTTTTTCTGTACATGAGTTTGACACAAGGCAGAACAGCAGCAAACTCCCCACGTGAGCTGCAAAGCAGAACCCGAAATGAGGGTTGCAGAAAATGGTCCAGTGGGATGCCAAGGACATAGGGATAGGGGATAGGAACACATGCTAAGGTCACCTCTGCCTTCACCCTTGTCTGTGGAGATGCCTTGCCCATGGCTGGCAGGCACATTTCTAACCTGTGATTAAAACCTTTCCACAGCTTTTCTGCCAAAAAGACTCAGCTGTGCTTTGTTCTCAGTAGCTTGTTTTAATATTTGGTCAAACCTCCCTACCTGGGAATGGGTTGTTGCTTGTCCTGGCCCAGCTGGCAACAGAGAGTGATCTCACTGTCGCCTCCAGAGCAGCCTTTACATATTGTTAGATTTTATTGTTTCTTTCTTCCAGACAATTTCCAATCAAAAGAAACACAGTTCTTTGGGTTTTTCCTCAGAAGACATGTCTTCCAAACTTCTTCAGATTCTCTCTCATCTGCTTAAGCTTTTCCAAAGGTTTGTTTCCCAGGCTGACTTGCTGGGCTCTGCAGAGTTCTCACAGGGACAGAAGAGTGTAATTTTCCTCCCATGTCTTGCAGACGATGTTCAGAGTTCATCCCAGAATGAGCTTTGCCCTTTTCTGCAGCACTGATGATATCTGTGCGTCCTGCTTCTCATTACAGAATGCTGCTGCAGTTACACTTCACCCTTCAAATTGCTTTCTGCCCCTCTGGGCTTGGGATCCTTTGCAGATTGGATGTGTGTGTTTTGTTCCATCAGCCAGGCCTTTAATTAAAATAGTGATCAGAATCAAACCCAGGACAGACAGAGAAGAAACCTTGGCTCTTTTGATCTACTGTACTCTTGAGAAATCCTCATCACCTGCCCTGACCCTGGTTTCTGAAGGACACTTTGCGATGGTCTGCCTCCATGTGTGTACTTGTCTCTAAGTTTCATCCCATCTTTCCCATGTAACTCTTGAATCCTGTTCAAACAAATTTAGGGAAGACATGAAGATTTCTGAGATATGGCATTCCTGCAGTATGGCCTGAGGACTGTACACAGCCCTGCTGTCCTTGGTCAAGCCTGCAAGTAGGTAGGAGGCAGGTTAGGTGAGGCTGGCGATCAAGGATGATGGTGAGGCCAGCGATGGTTCACCTGCCAGCTGGTTAGCACAGGCTTAGCCGTGGACCACCAGTAGCATGTGCTGGTCTTTGCCCAACCTGCAGACTGATAAGGACATGCTGGAGCTACAGGCATTGTGTCTTGGACTCATGGAGAACATGCAGGGAACCAACCTTTATTTGTTTCACTGCTTATGAATCCCTTGAGTTTACTGCTTTGGTGAGACCCATAAAAAGCTTTTTTAGTACCAGGAACCAAAGTTGGACGGACTGCTCTAATTCCCAAGTGCTCTTCCTTTCCCTCTTCCTTACCTGTGAGACCTCAGGCTCTTCCTTAAGGTCCTAAAGGTACCTGCTAGTGGCTTGGAGATGAGCAGCTTGCATAGGTAGGATAGGGTGGCTGCCGTCAGACTGCCAGCCTCTATTACACCTATTCTGTTTATGTGACCTTTAACTGCTCCGTGTGTATTGGGCTCCATGCTTTAGGTAGAACAGACACTTTTCAATACTGGGCACCTTAATAAACAAAAAAACCTTGAATGCATCAGCCTCTTCCATGCCCTTTTTCTTGTAAGTGAGGGCCTGCATTGTTTCTTTGTCTTGGCCTTATTCCTAAGGTATTTCTAGTTCCTTTCCTTATGGCCTTTTATGCCTCAGCGTTTCGTGGTGTTCCTTTGAGTAACCAGCCAGATGTGAATGTCTCTGGGAAGAGACATTGCCTTCTGAGAAGTGCAACCATTTGCTTCCCTGAGTTTATTCTCTCCGTGTTCTGTTGTTTGGATCAATCCGCACCTACTGGGGTATTTAATACATTCGCAGGCTGGAAATAGTTACTATTATGCTCAAGAGTGTAAGGCATATCCATGAATGATTTCAAGAGGGAGATGGCCTGTACTCAAAGGGATTGTATATTCAGGGCTGGATTTTTACATCCTGCCCACACAAAACAGCATTTGACTCCAGGAATGGTCCAGCAACTTCTCAGGTAGCCCACCTGGGCTCGCTCCATGTGCATGCAAGTGTCTTAGGATCCAGCCCTCTAGGATGCATGCCAGAGCAAACAGGAGTTCTGGCAGCATTAATACAAATATATGCAATAAAATCCAGAGAAGCTCACAAAAAGCTCTCTTTTTCAACCATTTCTTTTTTTTTTTTTTTTTTTGCATATTATGTATACGTATTTGTTTTCCACTCTAGGAACTCAGGGGGTTTTGCTCTCTCGGGTAAACTGCTGGGACTGGCCTGGCCTTTGCACAAAGGAGAATGTCACTCAGTTTCCTACCATCAAGATTTACGAGAAGGGAGAACGATCAGTGATGTACAATGGCATGTGGGGAACTGAAGAACTGACCAGCTTCATCATGCTGTAAGCGTCTGTTAATGAGTCCCCACACAGTAAGGTTGGCACATCTGCTAGATGATGTTCTGGATACTTCACAGCCTGTGTAATGGAAATCCTTTCTGGAAAAATAATGTCAGATCTGATTGTAGACCTGGTTTGGAAATTAGCTTAATATTTTTTTGTGCTTTTCAGTGTCAGGGGAAAATCTGTTCTTGGACAGTGTATCCTTCTGTTGTCACTGTCCCTCTCTCTTTGCTGCAATTCCTTCTCTTTTATTTTCATGGGGATCCCAAGAATCTTAGAACAACCAGTTTGGCTCGGGGCTTTTCTCTCTTCTCTATAACCAGCTCCAGTGCCTTTCTGTGACTAGGCGTTGTCCTTCCTTCCCAGGCAACTGATTTTTGTCTCTAATGAGGCATAACTGTTGTCATATTGGGTTGGGGCATTGTTGGATTGAGGTTGCCCTTTTGTCTCTTCATCCCAAAAGTGACGAAAGGCAGCCCATGTTGTTTCTCTTCCTTTCCGTAGGAGCCGAGTTTCCTGCCCTCTGAAGCTGGCCACAATTGATGAAGCAGAAGGATATTTAAGAGGAGAGTTTCCATCTGAGTTGTCATCCTATCACCACACTTCGCTTCTAGGAGTATTTAGCACAGCCACGAGTGAAGGTTAGTGTGGTATTTGTGGGTTAAGCACTCAGGTTAAGCATTCATTCCTGATGGGAGAGGAATGATTCTAGGTGCTTGGAAGTTCCTCTGTGTTTCATTTTCTCTAAGCATCTTTGCTCACATCACAGCCTGCCTGCCTCCACCCTTTTTATTTTTGCAAGAAGAAGATAGCAGGTGATTCCAGATGTGGGACCTAATGTTCATATCCTGGCTCACAGGACATTCAACTGCCAGGCATGTTTACTACACCCAGCGTGGTAGCATCTGACAACCCTGACAGAGAGTGAGACATGGTGCTTGGCGCAGTACAAAATAACAGTGCCCTGGGTGACCTGTCTCTCCAAAAAAATTTTTGCAGATGTCCAATCTGCACTTACCAAGCCACGATTTGTGCCTGTTGTCCCTGTTGTATCTTCTGCCCCTTACCATAAGGAGTTTGGCTCTGTCCTCTTTATGAGTCCCTTTCAAAGTAGTTGTAGGCTGCCATTAAATCCCCTCTCAGCCTCTGACCGAACAAGTCATCATGTCACAACATACTCTTTCTTAAAGAAAGCCCTTTCCACTATTGGATTGATAGTTGTCTTGCTGACTCCTCCTCCTGCAAATGTGGTAGTCCCAGTCCTTGCAACCAACACACAATCCAAAACCTTTTTCTTTAAAAAAAAAGGACAGCAGCAATAAGGTAAAATACAAATTTCTTACATGAAAAGGAATGAAATGTGAATAACTCAATGAAATCCACTTGTGGACTTTGAAATTGGTGGGTACAGCACCCAAAGTGGTGGACGTCAGCTAGAAATGCTAAGCAAAGTTGCTGGAAGGAGTGTCCTGAACTGGTTTGAATTTGTCTCTGTAGTCTCAGTCAGTATCGTCCTGGCCAGTGGCTGAAACTTGGAGCAGTCATGCTCTCCCTCCCCTGCCCGCTGCCTAGGGTGCTGTTAGTCACTCAGATGCTGCTCCGGTATCATTCATTGCATGCCATAGCTGTGGTCCAGGATCCATTGGGTTTCCACAGCCATTCTGAAAGATGGGAAAATTGACCCGAGAGCTACGGTGATTTTTCATGTGGCAATCATAGACGTTAACAAGGGAGAGGGAATGAAGTCAGTCTGGAAAGGGAACATCATGTCATGCTTCAGTCAAATCCTCGGTGGAGAGCTAGGATCTTCCAACCCCATGGTCTCTCAGTCACCAACTGCCCCTGGGAATTACTGCATTTAAAAAAAAAAGAATTTTCTGATCTGCCTTAAGATCAAAATTTCAGACTGTTTTTCATTTTGAAGTTCCGTTGTGCCTGTAAACTTTGGTTAAATGCAAACCAAGCTACTTTCTCACATGAGGAGGTCCAGAGGGAATCCACTGTGCTCAGAGGTAAGAACAAAATAAAATGTCTGGAACTAATCAGAAATCACTTGGGCTGTATTCACCGAGCCAGCTGACAGCTAATATGCCTGCTTTCTTCTGGAGGGTCTAAGTCTGTTAAATATAGCAGAAAATCTTATTGATCTCAAAAAACCTTCAGCCCATTGCTGGTTTTCATCAGCTGAGCTCCAAAATCTCCCCTCTGTTCCACATATTCCACTCTCTGCAGTAGTGGAGCCTGGATTAGCCCCATGATAGGACCTCGGGCAACATGGGATGGTGAGAGGGGTTCATGGAAGGAACCTGCCTGGATCCAGCTGGACATGTGAGCTCAGACTCTTTCCTATATAGGAGAAGTTAATTTCCTTCCGTGCAAACAAGAGTCTTGGAGGTTTCTAGACAGCTCTGTGCGGAGCCCGCAAGATTGTCTCTTTCCTCGGGGCACACTCAGTCTGCAATCTGGAACGGCATCCGCAGTCTGGGGTAACTCAGCTGCAGATGCCGAGGGAGATGAAATACATGATGCTTTCGCTGCCTGTAGCCTGAGGGGTGTTTGAGCGTCATGCAGAAAGACCTGAGGGAGCAGAAAACTGGAGCCAGCTGTTCTGGGCACCAAACCCAGGCCAGAGTCAGGGAGACCACATTGCTGCTCTTACCAGCCTGCAGACTTATCTGGAATTTCCAATGATTTTCTTACGGCAATTCCTGCTCTAACCTGAACCAGCAACGCACCGTGTCATTGCCATTTCTAGTCAACTGAAACAGAGCAAGGAAATGCCAGTTAAATAAAACCCTGGATTTTTTCCAACATTTAGCGTCAGAACTATGTTAAGAAGCCCTTCAGTGGGTCTGAGCTAAAAGAGGCTTTTTCCAAAAAATCATAATTAAAATTTATTACAAAGAAATGAATGATATTACTAGGGCAATGAACGAGCATTTTTCTGGAAACCTGGAGAATTTATAGGAGAGAAATTTGTTTGCTATGGAGAAACTGGAAGCAACACTCTGTCCTACAGCAAATGTTTAAAATGTGCAGCAAATATTTAAAAATACACCTGTGTTCTGCAAAGCTCTGGTAACATCGTAGGGCTTGCCAGCATCAGTGTAAACCGAGTGAAGAAGGCATGCAAAGATGCTACAGGTGCTGCTGGAGAGTATGGTTTCATGAGATGCCTTCTGCCAGAGGGATAAGGGGTTGTGCTCAGGTCCTGCCTCCGGAAACTCTGCAGGAGCTGTAGATCCTTCGTCATCTGGCAGTTTTATTCCTTCTTGTTCGCAAATCCTGCAGTGAAGCTGGGTTTGGGGAATTCATGGCAGCTGTCGTGGAAGGCAACTGGGATTCCAGTTCCAGGCATGTGCTGCAACGTATAATCAAAAGTTATGGGGAATTAAAACCATGCTTTCGAGGGGGACTAATTTTCTAGGAAATATTTAAATGGCTTCTTTGGAAGTGTTTCATGTTGGTAGTGGAGCTCTGTGAATTTGAGTGTTTCTTAGAATCATAGAATCATTAAGGTTGGAAAAGACCTCTAAGGTCATCGAGTCCAACCGTCAAAGCTTTCTTGCACAAAGCTAAGAGACCGTCGCTGTGAGGTGTTGAGAGGTGAAGGCTGGTGCATGGCTCTGGGCCTGGCACAGTCCCCAAAATACAGAAAAATTTGGAAGTGTGATAGGGAGGGAAGATCTCATCAGGAATGACCCTGATGAAAGGAGTAAGCCTGGATTCTGCTGAAGGTTGTCCTGATTGAGGAAAGAATTCCTGCAGCCAGGGATGCTGCAGGGCAGCGCTTCAACATGGGCGTATGTCTCAAGTGAGGGCTTAAAGTTAAATGCCTGTAGAATTGCTCTCCTGAGGAAGTTTGGATGTGAGCCTGCTTGTTCCGCGTTGGGCTGTGTCCTTCAGTGCCCTGTGGCACAGGGCAGGCTGATGATCTGTCCCGTGGCCTCTTCCTCAGTAGCTGGGACACAGACAATTTCACAAGGGGTTTGTTGGTGAAGTTCCCAGAGATTCCTATCAGCTGGTCCTATGGGTTCGTTTTCTTTTGACACTGATAAAATCAAATGACCAAAGAGCTAGACACCAACATCACACCCATCCAATGGTGGTTTCGCTAGATCACAAGATGAACCAGCCAAGCTGTGTCACCAGCTTTGTTGTACGTGTGTTGTTTCCTACAATGTCTGAACCCTCAATGAGCACTCCTTTAAGGATCCAAGCTTCCATCTGGAAAGGAAAAGAGTGTAAAGAAAAGTTTGTGGTCCCTGTGGTTCCAGGGAAACACAATGGAAAATACGGCTTTGAGTGTAGCTGGAAAACAGGAGTCAAAGAACCAAAAAGTGACCAGTTGTGAGCCAGCCTCAGTCTATTGAGGTCTGAGTCACCGGTCCCAAGAGCTTGGGCTGGCCAGTTGTGATATGACGGTGAACATTATGAGGAACACTAAATAGTATCTGAATGAGATCTTATTTAAGTTATAAAGCAACATATATCATGGCTGTCTCTGAGATGTAACCTTAACTTTTGGGAAAACCTGACTTCTGAAAGAGTGGGATTTCTCACTCTCCTTAAGTCAGAAGAGCTTTTTTTGTTGCTTTCAATTGCTCAATAGAAAGGGGGAGGGGGGTGTGTGTTGAAATCCACCCCATTTTCACCCTACCTTTGGCAGCAGCAGTTTTGATCTCTGGTCTGTAACTGTATTTTACAAGTTCACACGCTATGGCTTGCATGTTCTCGCAAAGCTTGCCTCTCCCATGGATCCAGCTGCCTAAAACCGAGGATGTTTTATAAGGGCATAAACCAGCTCTGGAGTCAGCTTCATTTCGGGGCTCTGCTCTCAGTCTCTCAGCATGGATAGATTCAGCTGTGATGGATGAAGAGAGCCCCAACCCAGTCCTTTCCTCCCCATCCTCTGCCTGACCTCGCCATCTCCATAAGGGGAGCGATGGACCCCAGCAGCCGCTGCACGTGGGTTTATGCTGAGCTGCGAGGGCTGAGGTGCTGCCCTCTCTTTGCAGCCGCACAAAGCGGTGGAGCACGCTGTTTCTGCAAGGCATTTAGCTTTTTGATCCTCCCTATCCTAGCTGGATGCCTCTAACAGACCCTGCTCTGAGGAACTGGATAAAACCAAAAGGCACTTGGAGAGAGGTTGGTTTATCTGCTGGGCACTTAGCACTGCTCCAGTTAAGTCACCCATCAGTAATTTCCGAAAGGTCACTGGGATTTATAAGATTGTTTAGACTTATAATTGGTCTCCTGTTTCTAGGAACACTTATGGACTAAGTCCTTAAAGACATTTCATTTTCCATCAGTGCTTCTGTCGTGCAGATCCTGGAAACTCAGTGCTGGTGGCTGAAGAGCAAATACTGTTCTCATAATAGGAACTTTCCTTCTGATCCTTTTGGCCGCTGCCAACTCCTCCTCCCATAGCCTGCGGCAATGAGACGCATACATTTCTCATGAGCCTCTAATCGTAGTTTTGCTCCCCACGGATGATTTGCTGTGGGAGGGTGTTATGTACGCAGACACGGCGATTTGGTTACCAGGAGGAAGCTGACACTTCTCTTTCTATTGTTTATTTTTGTATCTTTGTCTTTTTTACAGCCAGGGAAGCTTTCGAAGAGGCAGGAAACATCTTAAGTGGCCATGTGACGATGGGGATGTATTTTGAAGATGATGACTTGGCTTTGTAAGTTGTTTCTTTTTCTTTGGTGAGAATACAAACTTACCTGCATTTAGAGAAAACCAATGCCTACAGCAAGCATCACAGGCCATGCTGAGTTTTTAGCAACAGCCCCAAACAACAACGAGTGACTTAGTCCTGTAGGGAGATTGGTCAGGACTCAGCCAGAGAGAGATGTAGCCCTGGCTCTGCCACTGATTTACAACCTGTCCGTGCTCAACTCATTTAGCCCTGGTGTAATGAATGGTCATCTCCTTTCTTGCTGTTCAAGTTCACTCTAGGTATTTTCAGTCCTCCAGCTGTGCCAGCCCCCCATGCATCTCTTGGGTTCCTCATACAAACAGGACCAAATTTATATGGGCAAAAAATCAGGCTGGAGAAATGATACCCTCTAGCTTGGATAAGTATGTGAGGAAGGAAAAAAAAACAGTTTTGCCCTTCCCTTTCCATCAGAAAGAAGTGATGAATTGTTACTGGTCTTTCTCTTTCTGCAGTTCCTCCACCTTCTCGTCTCCTCTTCCCTGCCCTGATGCTGGGAAAGTGCCTGTGAGGTCGGGATGGGGAGGGGGAGCATAAAGGGGTTGCTGCAAAGCCAGGGATGTAAATGTGAGTCTTGCTCTCATGGTTGCCCCCAGTTGCCAAGAGCAGCCAAAAGAGAGGCTGCTTGTGACTACTTGCAGGCTTTCTTGGCTAGCGGTGGATGTGCATTGTGTCTGGGTGCTGGAGAATGGTTTGAAAGCCCTGAAATAAATGCTGTCTTTCCATGGAGCTGCTTTGGTGTGGAGCAGTCGGCCTTTCTGCAGCACGGTGAAAGGCTTTAAACCCCTTTGGTCTCATCCAGCTTCCTGGTGGGCACTTGCATCTGGCTGTGAGACGTTTGCAACTGCCAAGGATGTGGAAGAACCTACCTCTATCTTTTCACCAGTTAATCTTACCATGGATCTTTTTTTTTTCTTGAAAGATGTGCCCGCCCATTTCCCTCCCCTAGGCCAGAGCGAGACATTACCACCATTTCCAGACAGAGCTTTGGGGTGGGTGCACCCTCTTTCTGGAGGAAAATTGCTGGAAAAATATGGCAGCCTTCCTCCTGCAAATATGGTAAATGCAAAGTCAAGGCTTTCTTGGTCAGTTCCTGATGGAATAAGATCATCAACTGCAGCCCTAGCTTAAGCCAAATCGCAGCTAATGGGATCTGAGTGTGTGTCAGTCCATGCACTTAACTGTGTCATTAAGACTCACTCCAGCAAGGGGCAAAGTGCTTTGGATTAGACTGTGAGAGATGCTTCAGTGCCTATAAATGCAGCTAGATCCAGGGGGAATCTTCAGCCTGTCCTGGCATCTCATTTCCATCAGGAATTAG
Source organism: Pelecanoides urinatrix (assembly GCA_013400755.1). NCBI lineage: Eukaryota > Metazoa > Chordata > Aves > Procellariiformes > Procellariidae > Pelecanoides > Pelecanoides urinatrix. Next base: position 121,537 of record VZTQ01051720.1, read on the forward strand.
CTATCAAGGCAGAGTTAAAAATCCCAGAAGGTCCTTGGCCTGTTTTCCAGGTGTGGGTTTAACAGCCAGTATTGCAACAGTGAATTGTTTTCATTGGTTTCTTACAGATGTGATGCAACTCTAGCATGTCTGATGAGACATGGACATTTTTGTGGTATGCACGGAGAATAAAAATGCAAATATCTTGGTAGTACATCTCTATTAACCAAACTGTGCTCAAAGCACCAGCTGTGGTCAGGTCTTAGAGGCGAGGCAGTGCTAGGCTTGTTCAGTGCTGGGGTGGGAGACCACTGGGCGATGGCAGGTACAGAAGTCACAACCAGCAGTATCAGGGTGAAAAACCTGACCCACTCAAGCTAAAGGACTTTTCTCCCCTAAGGATCTCAGCCCAGCTGATAGGAGGAAAAAAAAAACCACAAAGGAGGGCAGGGCGATCTTACAAAACGAGATACCAGTAGAAAAATCCTGTGTTCTCTCAGCAGTGACACATCCGAGAATACACCTCTGTCCTCCTGCTTCAGCCGCAGTCTGCAGTGTGCTCTTGTTCAGTTGGAATAGTTAATACAGTTTATATGATATTCATTCTGCCAAGTTTGGATTTTGGCTGTGATTTGTGGGTGAAGCTACTGTAGATGGTCATCCTCTCAACTGTAAGTAGAAAGTAAACACTTACAGGAATTCCTTATGCAAGAGCCAGGCTCACTTCCCTTCTTAAGAAAAGAAAAGCTATTCTTTTGCTAAACGCTCGAGGAGGAAATGTTTGTGGCTCCCAGGTCACGGAAAGCTGAGTCCCCTCTTCCCAGAGAAAAAGGTATACAAAATACACAAAGAATGTTGTTAGCAAAACTGTTTGCTCAGCAAGCACCTGCTCGGTTGGTAACTGATAAAAAAAGAAAAAGCATTAAGGAAGAAATGCTTTGAATGAAGTCAGTATTTATTTTTCAAATACTTAGATTTCATAGATTCCTGCCAAGTATTTGTTTGCAGATGTTTTTGATTTAAATGCAAGCCTCATATTACCCATCGAATGCCCCTGCTATATAAATAGAAAGCTGTCGTAAGCAACAGTACAACCACTTGGTACCGGTAAGATGAGGAGTGGTTTCAGGGTAGACTAGATGGGGAATTTGTTGGTTTTCTGGCAGTATATAAGAAACTTCCTTATCAAAGGCTGCTGAAGAAGTTGATGTATTGAGACATAGGGAGCAAGGCTCCCTACCTCCTCTGAGACATGATGAAGCCAGAGAGTCTCTTTAAAACCTGTGGAAGTTTGAGAAGTTCAGAATCCCTGAATTTAAACATTTTCTAGGGTTTTACCATTATTAATCAATGAAAAGCAACAGAGAGGAAAGTTAAGGATCTTCCTAATAGCTCAGAGGATTCCCAGCCATGACCAGAGGTGTGAGACTCAACTTCTTTGAGTAGCAGAACTTGGGAGCCCAGACAGAAAGGGGAAAGCTTAGCTCGGGGCTGGATTTATGAATATACATTAAAAAAGCTGAAATGGCTCAGGTAAATCCAAGAACAGTTTAGCAATGGATTCACAACATTTGAAGGCCTCAGGAAAGTCTGTGGTCATTCATGACTGCTGGTCTTTATCCAGACATCGGTGCAGATCTGGGGGGCCCCTTAGAAATTTGCAGTGAGTGTATTATTTCCAGACGGGTAAGTGCTGTGATGGAGGAAGTGAAAGGCCTACATATGAGCTGAACGTCGTGGAAATGTGTTATCTGCAGTTTCCCTTGCTTGCTTTGTCATTGGTGACCTAAAACACCAAACACTGAGATTTTTAAAGCAAATTTGAACAAATCTCCATCCCGTTCAGAACTGCTAACGTAAGTGTCCAAACTGAACTTGCCTGAGCAAACCGTGGAGGGAAGTGCAATAGGTTGTAACATGACTGTTCTATGAGCTGCCTTTCATTAAAAATAAGTAGTTTGTTCTGCAGTAAGCTGAGTCTGTGTTGCATCTCTCTCATAGGGGAAAAAAACCCCCATGGACCAGATCACTTCTGAAAAGGGAGTCAAAGGCTTTCCACCTCCCGACCTCCACAACCCAAAGCGTCCTTACACCTCACTCACTTTCCCAGCAATTCTGGTGTCACAGCCTTTGAAAAATTGCCAGCAGGCTTTGAAAAATAAGCTACAGACACCCCAAAAAAACTGTTGAGGCAGCTGACTTCCTCTGTCGCACCCTTCCTCTGGGCACTGACATCTGAAGCCTTCAGGACTGAAGTTCCTCACATTTCCAGAACAGTGCTCTCCCATCTTGGTGTACCCCCTGCCCTTTCATTGCTCAGACTTCTCCTATTTTTGCTCTTTCCACCTTCTCAGCTTTTCTTTAAATATCCTTGAACTCTCTTACCAGAAGAACATTGGGGAACAAAGGATGAGCTGGCTTCTCCACCAAGAATATACGCGTGCAGGTTCTGTGTGTTGCTCTAATGCGGGGCTGGACTTTAGCAAAATTGCCCGTGTTCACCAAGCCAAGAATCAGATCTCCTGGAGCTTATTTTGTGTAGGTTGGTGTCCCTCAGATGGAGTCTAAGACGTTCTGTTCCCTATGGCTTGGGAGGCAGAGTAAAGCGCTGAGTGGGTATTTGCACCACCTAACCTTAGGTGTGAAAATGAAAGAGAAGTGCCAGCAAACAGTTTAGATGGTGGTGGTTTGGATTTTCCCTATTATTTAGCTGCTGATGTCTTTTTGCAGAAGAAAGTACTGTTTGCGTGTGTCTCTGTATTTAGCATCTGGTGCGAGCCGGGTAAGTGCTTGTTTCAGAAGGGGACGAGGGAACGCGTCAGCCCCGTCTCTCCCCATCAAATTTGCAGGGGCTGGAGAGGGGGCGATGGCGAACACGTCCCTTTCCTCCCGCAGGTGCCTGTGCCTCTAAGAGCAGCTTTTCCCTCCCCTACATCCCTGTTCCCACTTTTCACCACGGGGCTGCCAGCTCTGCGTGCCGCAGATGTGGTGTGTGCCAAATCCCCCCGGCCGCTTCTTGTTACAATCCCTCTTTTCCAGATCCCGTAAATACGCGGTGTCTCCCCCAGCCCTCCTCCTTGCCAGGAGCAGAGGTCGGAGTGTGGAAGGCATCGCTTTATCCAAACAAAGCACGCAGGACATGGTGCGGATGATCAGATATGAATTGCTGGACATTTTTGTAAGTAAAAAAAAAAAAAACAACCAAGTGTCCTTTTTCCATTGCGGTCATTTGCAGAATCACTGATTATAGCGTGGAGCTGAGCAAAATAAATATGTTTGCTCATTATTTTTATCATGCTGAGTTACGTTTGTTTTTAAATTTTATGGCTTGGATCAGACAGTCTGGACAAAAATCTGCTGTTTGCTGTGTGGTCTCGTGGGAGGAGACCCTGGGAATCAATTGACCGGTTTGTGCTCGTAGTCACAGACTCGCTGCTGTGGCGGCTTGGTCTCTCGCAGGGTCTGCTCCCTGCCTCTTGCACATGCCTTTCGGAGACTGGTTATAGCCATAACATGTGGGGCTGGGCTGAACTGGCCTTGCTTCTGCCTCCTCTGCTCACACCCCTTCATCTCGGAGTGCACAGCGGCTCATACAGACTTGGCATGCGATGGGCAGGGTTGGGTGTAGACATCTCCAACGTGCACCAAGATCCCAGCACCCATGCTTGTTTTCAAGCTGCTTGCGTTCAACATGGACCCTCCAGCCTCGCTTAGCCTCTGAACCCCTTGCGTAAGGACAGAAAATCTAATTTTGTCCTGCTCTCTCCTCTCCATAAACCCCAACTTCTTGTTTTGATGTCTTGTAGCCAGAAATCACTGTGCAAAATCTGCCCTGCTACTTGCAACTCAGAAAGCCCTTCCTCATCTTGTTCAGCGATGGTGACGTCGGTCAGATGGAAAGCAAGGAAATGCTGAAGCTGGCAAAAGGAAGACCCCAGCCAGCATTTGTGGCTTGCTGGTTGAACTTGTAAGTGTGTAAAAACCTCTTTTCTTCTTTCCGTTAGCTCACTCTTAGCGTTTCAGGGCAAGAAAAAACTGAGCCTGCAATTACTGAAACCGCTATCTAGCTGGTAATGTGATTATTCGGTCTGAAGTTGTCATGAATTGGGAGGTCAACTCATTTAGCGATGATTCAGTATGTGCTCTGGGCAGCTGCAAAATTGCATGACCAAGTAAAATCAGTAAATGTTTAATTGATTGTAGAAATAATTTTCAGTAGAGTAAAATGTTCTCAAAGACATTGCATAGTAGCTTGACCCTGGCTCTGGTGTTATTTGTATTTTTGTCACACGTGGGAGAAAAAAATTTGCCCTCCTGGAGTGTCTTATGGTGATTTTTCCATCAACAATTAGAGGGAAGCACAGCAGGACAATTACTGGTTGTTGACTGGGAGAAAGAAAGTTTTCAGAAGAAGGGACAGCCAGAAGAAGCCCCATAAGGCAAACTCAAAAAATATTCAAGAAACAAAATGAATCCAGGAGCTAAGAAATAGAAAGTTGTAAGAGAGGGGATTTTTTTTAATCTTCCCCTCCCTAGTTGTGTTTTCAATTTTTAGCCTCTGTTTGTTTTGCCCAAGCCCAGAGACACCTCACTGTCTTAATCATAATGTGCTTTGAAGTCTGGGAAGCATCTCTCAGCGTGGGCTGAAGTTTAGCTAATGCACATGTTTTCAAAGAGAAGACGATTTGTTTGCCAGGAATGCACAAGAAACGAGATCCCCTGGAACTTCCCCACCTACACATCTGCCTTTGCTCTCCCTTCCTGAGAAAGAAGAAGCTGTCTTTTGTCAGAACAAAAGGCATTGCCACAAAAGAGGGTAGAATATGGCCATTGGCTCAGAAAGAATAGCATAATCCTAGAAAGAGGACCTCAATCCCATGGTGAGAGCCAGCTCAGACCTCGAGGATCACTCTCAGCCTGAAAATAGTGCCGGAAGGACTCAACATCTCCACGGGCTTGCTGTCCCTCCATCTCCATGTTTGGCTCTCTGTGTCACTTGGGGAAGTTGCTCTTCCAGCTCCTCGGGCTGTGGGGAACCACCTCAGGGGCTGGACCGCCGGAGCACAGCCCTCTGCCCCAGCTCTCCGTCCCCTGCGGACTCGCTGCAGCCGTGGGGCAGTGGCAGCAGCTGGGCTGGAGGGAGCTGGTAGCTCTCCCTGCAAAGAGGGGCTATACACGGGGCGGCTGCAGGATCCGTCCCGCTCCTGTCTCACCTGTTCTTAAAAACTTAGAGTAAAGAACATTTCACACCCTCCTACAGAGTCTGCCCCAGCTCCTCCTGCTCGAGGATTTCTTTACACATCTAATCTGCTGTCCGCTCCCTCTCCCTTGGATCCTAACGGCTTGCCTAAGGCATTGAGCTTATAAATAATGCGGTGAGCTTCTACAGCTGTCCCATAGGCAAAACTCTGTGCTTTGCTGGATGTGGCCCAAGGGCTTTGGTGCTTGCTTGGCTGTCGGTCCTGTTGTGCTGCCAAACTGCTGGTGAGCAAGTTGAATCTTTTCTTCCCAACAGGAAGAAAACTCCAGTGGGACGCGGGATCTTGAAGGCGTATTTTGCCACCATGCCTTCGCTGCCTGTTCTCATCTGGGTGAACCTTCATGCTGGAGGTCAGGTATTCAAGTTCCCATCAGAGCAGTCCATCACTGAAATGAACATCTTGTCTTGGCTGGAGAAGCTAAAAGCAGGACTGGAGATTCCCAGCAGTAAGTGGACACACGTTTGTAACGTTCCTAAGAACTCACTGTTAGCTCCGGTCTGTTTATGAGAAGAGGCTACACGCAGTAAATTGTCTGCCCTGGAATTTAATGATGGAAAAACTAGCTATGCTAGTTTGACCTGGAGAAGTACAAGTAGTCCGGCCAGAAGAGAATACCCGCACTCACAAGTTTGCTTCGGAACTGTTTAATGTTCAGAGCCAAGCGTGAATAGTTCCCCAAACCTGGCTCTGCTCTCCGGTTCCTGCGAACAGACCTTCTGAAACACAGCTTGCTAATAAAAAGTCTCCTGACTCCCAGGTGTCAGCATAAGAATTAGCTGCTCTTTAGGCGCCTTCCAGCATTTCTTTGAATGGGAGAGGATAAGGAAGCTGGTGCTTTGCTGTGGTCTTTGGAACATAAAGAGTTGGCTTCTGCCGTGAAGCTTTTCACTGCGTCTCTCCTGCCTTGACCAGCCCACTGAAGCTTTGGAGGAAGGCAGCGCAGATGTGCCTTCCTCATGTGCTGTGCATAGCCATAGGTGCTATAGGGGTCTTGGGAATTGCCGGCTGCCAGCCTGCTCCAGGCTCCAGAAAGGCGATGGGATCGATGCCACTCGATCCTTGTGAATTTTAAAATGAGCCTTTCAAAGCAAGTGTTTCCAAAAGCTGGCACCAGCCCGCTGGGGGAGGCTGTGTAGGCTCCCACCGGAGCTGAAGGCACCATTTCTGACCCAGTAATCGCTACGAGAACCCCGTGAGCCAGCCGTCCTCCCACACCTCTTTCCATCGCCGCTGCTAAAGGCACCTGGCTGTCATTTAGGTCTCTAGATAGGGACCTTAGTTTTCAGGGGCGAGGTGATGGCTGAGCAGCTCACTGCACCGCCTCCTTCCTCAAGCTTTTAAGTGCTACGAACCGTGTGATCAGTCTTAAAAGCATAAATTAAAGAGCATCCTCACGTAATGGGACCGCTTCCTCCCCGTATAGACAGCAGTCTCCCCTCACTCCTAATGGCGTCTCAGTAACGCGCAGTCATTAACGCAGTTATCTGAGACCCGAGTGAAACATCCACCCACTGGTGGACAGACACCCAATGTGACCTTTGCAGTGGGGGTGTCTGAGGGGACCCCCATAGCCTTTGGGGAGCGGAACCTTGGCCAGCTCCAGTAAATATTAATGCACACTTGGCTGGTTTAATTTGGCTGGCATTAGTTTTGGAGGAAAGAGGGTGATCTTTAAGAAACGGTCTTTAATTTTGCTTTCACTAGAAAAGCAAAAAAAGCCATCATTCCTTTGAAAGGGGAATGTCCGTGGCGTGGGGCTGCATAACTCTTAACTTATTAACACGGGACTGTGTTCGCTTCTCAGGTACCTTGTCTGACGAAGACTGGAAACCGCCTCTCCCTGCTTACGACTTCCTCCAGATGATGGAGACGGCCGTGCCCGAGCTCCCGCTCCACACCTCCCACCGCCGCGGGGACACGCCGCAGCGGCACCTGCCCGAAAGCCCGGGAGGGGACACTGCTGTCCCGGAGGAGCCGTCCCAGGGGACCAAGGCAGAGAAAGTCGGGTCCCCTGGGAGGGACCTGCGGGGGACAGCCCCGAGGCTGGCGGCAAGGGAGAAGCAGGGCAAGAGACATAGCGAGCTCTGAGAGCTGGACATCCCCCTGCCCGGGGCAGTGAAAGATGTGGGATGGTACCCAGAAAACCTTATCGCTTTCCCAGCCCTCCGTGAGCCTTTACACCAAGGAGAGGAGTGCTTTCAGCTGTAAATTAATGGTGAAGGGATAAAACAGCCCCTAAGTCTCAGTGTGACTTCCCTGCTGCAGTGTGCTGGCCGTTCTGCGGTGGCTGTGATTTCTGATGCCAGATACGTGTCTGTACACCCCACACCTTGGCCCTCCCGGCTGCTCTTGGGATTGCATTTCACAGCAAGCTGCGAGAGCAGATCTGCAGGGAGGTTGCTGCGAGGGAGCTCAGCCCGCCCTGTAGCTGGGGGAGAGATGGGGCGAGCTCACCGCGTGCTGGAGGCTCGCCCGCACGACAAACTACGCTGGAAAAGTCGAATCAGCGCAGCCCTGCTCTATAGTTTCCGTATGTCTCATCTAGGTGCTTTGGTTGCACCCAAGCAGGAAGGGGTGAGTGATTCCAGGATAAAAAGCACATTTCTCTCTCCCCGGTTGCAGTAGCAGCTCTGCTGATGTGTGTCGGCAAGCCCTGCTCTCAAAAAGCGATTACATCTGCACTGTAACCACGTGGAGCTGGGAGGGGAAGCGTGCCGCCCACTCCAGGGCTGCTTAAACTGGCACCCGCTTGTGTTCACACCTGACTTGTGAACCGAATTCATGAGCATGTTCATCCTCGGGGGTAAGGGAAGTATATGGTTAAAGCAGTTTTATTACGAAGACCAGAGCTCAGGTCATTGCCACAGCCATGAATAGCCAGGACAAAAATCTGCCAGCAAATCCCAAGGGCAGGCAGGTTGGAAGATGGCTTTGCTCACTGTTGGCATTTTCTTGGTTACAAGCCCGGGGGGTTATTTGCAGCCTCGATTTTTCTTTGCTTTTGGTGACAGCAGCGATGTTGGTGCCTCCTGAGCTGAGGACGGTGCGGGGAGTGAGGTCCGCAGAAAGACCAGCGCTTTGGAAACGAGGGGAGGGAGATGAAGGACACGGCTGGCGGTGCTGGGGACAGGCTACCCCGATGTGGGATGGACCTGCTTCACATCCGTATCTAGAAGGGGAGACGCAGGGCCTGGGAAAGTGGCTTTCCAGCCTCTGCTCATCTCTTAGGGACAGCAAAAGGTCTGTCGTTCCTTGCTGGAGGACCTAAGCCTGCAGAACAGCATGGGATGTGGGCTGGGGATGTGTTTAGAGGGAGGCTTTGTCTAATCCCACTCATGCCATGACGATCTTCCCACCTCCTTCAGTAAACATCTGCTCCTTTCCACAGCACTGCTGAGATGCGCCGGGAGGGTCGGATCCTCCTCACGGCTCTGAAGTTACTGGGGAGGGGGTAAATTGATGGTAAGGAACTGCTGAGAGCACTGTAAAGTCTGTATTTCTCGTCCTGCCAGCAGCCCACATGGTTGGGAGTATTTTGAAATGTCCAGAAATAGACCATTAGTCTGGGCTCTCCTTGAAGCCCTTAATTGAAACAGGCCATTTTTGGACTTAATGACAGGCTTAGAGCCAAAATGCGTGTATTTAAAGTAATAAACTGTATCATGCAGATCGGAGCCTGCCACGCAGCTGAGTATTCCCAAGGGAAGGGGTAGGTCAGGGCGCGAACAGATCCGCCGTGAGTTCCCGTCATTCCTCGGCTGTATAAGGTCGTTACACTGCTGGGCTCTACGAGCTGTACGTCGGTCGTTTCCCATCCTGTCCCTAATGACGCCACTGCTGCTGGTAACTGCATCGCTCTCCCGCTTGGTGCAGGTGAAGTGCGATATTTAGGCTTGTCATTGATGTCTTAAATAAATTCTATCTCGAGTACGGTCAATCTGCATCTGTCTCGAGCGCAGCGTGGGGGCTGGTGTCCTGGGCTGGGGTGGATGCATCCCTGCGGGAACGTTCCCCCAGCCCGCCGAGCCCTGCAGCAGAAGGATCCCTTCCTTCAGCAGGGTTTGGGCAAGACGAGGAGCGTTCCCGCATCCCCGCTCTTCTTGGCCACACGTCCTTTTTCAATCGCAGCCCGTCTCTGGCGCAGCATCGGGACAGGAGCTTGTCACTAGGGGTCAGTGCCACATCTCGATTATGGCTGCGAAAATTGCTGCCTCTCCCAAGGGCTGCTTGATCCATGCTGGAGCATTGCCACCAAAGCGACGGGGGGTCGGGAACGGCTCTCCGGTGGGGTCCTGTGGGGATGCTGGTGGCTGAGGGACTGTCTGCTCCCAGGGGCGGTGGCTGTAGCAAGCCTGGAGGGCCGGGCAGTCCCAGCTCTCTGGGCTTCAGCCTCCACATCAACAGCGGGATCCATCAGCCCGAGCCTCCTGGGGTGCCAGGAGCCCCAACCCCAGCCCAGGCAGCGGGTCCCCCTGCGGTGACTTGGGGAAGGGACACGCTGGTCCGTGTCCCACCGCTGCTAGCATCAGACTGGGTCAGCAGCTGGGTTTGCTGGAGCTGCTGACTGTGAGCACGGGTGCAGGTCAGGGTCCTGGACCACATCAGGGTGCACGGGCCTGGCTTTGAGTTTGTTGTTGGTTTGGTTTTTTTTTTTAAATACAAAATGTCTTTTTCATTGCGTAGTGCAAGCAGGCACTTAAGGAAATCTATGGGGGAATATATATGCCAGGATACGTACATTTAGGGAGAAAATGTTAGGGATATTGGGGATGGTCTGCATCCCACAGCGTGCTCATTCGCTGGAAGAAACGCTCCTGCTTGGTTTTAAGAGCTATGGCTGTGGGAACAGACCAGTGCGGAAAGAAATATTCAGTGGATGTTTATGGCCTTGAGCAAGGGACGAGTCGGAGGAAGGAAAGCTCTGGACCTGGGGGGCAGCTGCGAGGGACGGGGTGCATCCCGCCCGGCTTGAGGAGCGGGATGCTGTCCTGCATGCACCGCTCCGCAAAGAAGTGGAAGGCAGCCAGCGATCGCTGGGGAACCGCGTGCGTATCTACCGCTTCTCTGTGTCTTGGCACATACTGATGCTGAAATGAGGCGAGTTCACAATGAACGCTGATGCTATCAGCTCCTTTTTCAACGATTTAACACCAAAAGACATATCTTTTTTGGTAAACCATCTATCTCCCTAGATGACACTAGTGAGGTGCATGCTGAGCTGAAGAACTGATAGATTTCCTGACCGAGACTATTTATGGCTTCAGACCAAACTCTTCTTTTGATGGTACTTTATTTCAGCGATACACCAAAGGTGGAGATTTGCACGTACGTCGTGCACTTTGGGAGCCTTTCAGGGGGTATTCAAGCGTCTGTGGTTGATCAGAAGATAATATGATGCACAAAAAAAAAAAAAAAAAGGATTATGTGCTTGTCCTGCAGAGCAAAACAATTTAAATTATTGCCTGAAACAATAGGAAATTCTCCGTGCGCTGCGGTCTGACTGGTCTTTCGCCATCCTCAATGATCCCTGCAGAGCCATCGCCATCAGTTAGGAGGGAGGAAGGCTTGCAGCAGCAGTGGGAGGGAACATTAAGGCTGCACGTTGTGTTTTCCATGGTTAAAGAGCTTTCAGAGAAAGGGTTACAGGGGTGCCTGCTGCCTGGCTGGGCCAAGGGATGGTGGACTGAACAGCATGAAAGCCTCGGGGAGCCAGCTACGGGACGGAGGTTCCCATGCCATCTGCAGCTGACTCAGGAGCCGGCACGCTCCCGCCTGCTCCCACCGATGTCTCTGCGGGGTGTTCTCCAAACCATGGGACACTGGGAAGCAATCACGGCGTTTCTCCCAGCTTTTCAGCCCTTGGAGCAAAACGAGGATGGTGAAGACAAGTTGTTGTGGTGGAAGGGGAATTTTCCAAATTGGCTGTTCTCAGCCCATCCTGGACCACTGATGGCCACAGTTCTTCCCGGTAAGCCTCGCTCCGTGGCCGGGCTCTCATCTGGCTCTGCCGTAGGGATACAGCTGCAGGATGGTGGAAGAGAAGGCTGTAGTGGGGAGGAGGCAGGAGAGGACATTGCCCCCAGGAGGGAGATGCTGCAAGGCAGGAGCGGGGTCACGGGAAGGACACATCTGCCTGTGCGCAGGCAGCTGCCGTGCCAGCGATTCCTGGCAGCGCTGCCAGGATGTGAAGCAGGACGTAGACCTGGTGGGCTGGCTGGCGTCTCTTGGGCTGCTCGGTGCCTGGTGCTGCCTGGGGACGCTGGGGGTCTGGTAGGGCTGGGGGATGGGAGGGACCGGTCGCTCCATCCCATCTTGATGGTTCAGCCTGGCAGAGATGCCACCTCCAGGTTCCTCTCCAGCACAGCTTGGCCATGATCCCTGCCATGGGGCACCCTCTCCTGCCAGCAGTGACGGAGCCGCGGCCGGGGCTGTTTGCCCAGAGGATTTCCAGCTTTCTCAAATTGCCCTGGGCAGGCAGACGGCCAGACCTCAGCCCACCCTTGGGATCATCCAATTTTACAAGGGTGATGCAAACCATCCTGCTACCCTGGGGCTGTGATCCCCGTGCCCTCAGCATTGCCCGAGGGGTGGGAGAAGGGTCCCGTGGCTCGGCAGTGCCTGGCGTGGTCCGTCATTGCCAGCGGGTCCCCCTGCCCAGACCCAAACCAGCTCCCCGAGCCCACGCGATGCCCTTGCTGCCTGCTGCCCTGGGGCAGGACCAGTGGCTGATGCACGGTGGTGGGGAGCAACCTGGGGGGAATTTGGAGACAGACAGACAGACAGACGTCGGTCCAGGGGTGGGACGGGAAGCGGTCGGTGCCATATTGGCACGGCTGGAGGTGGCAGAGGAGCTGCGCGGGAGAAGGGAGGGTGCGGGGGCAGGATGGAGCTGGGATGTGAGATAAGGGGTGGCGGCTGGGCGGGATAGGTTTCCTTGTTGCGTAGGGTGACTCTTCCGCCTGGCGCTTCCATTGCTAAAAATATAAAAATTCCTGGTGCAGGCCCAGGGCAGCACCGGTAGCACCCAACTCCACGCTGCCTAGGGTAGCTTGCAGGGTGGCCGTGATGGGGTCTCCATCCCTTCTGCCCCATGCCCAGCATGGGCAGGGGTTGGGTCTCAAGGGCACCCACTGGCTCCATCCTCCTGGAGCCAGGGATTGGGATGGAGCTGGGATGAGCAGCCCGAACCAGCTCCTCATAGAACGCCTTCTCTCTGCATTTTCCCTTCCCAACAGAGAGGTGCTCCACCTCCAGCAACTCCTTCTGGGACTACACCACGGCTACAGCATCCTGCTCTGTCCCCACGCCAGGTGATGTGGGTGTCCACGCAGGGACCTTGCTGCTCATGCCGCCAGCTGGTCAGGGTGACTCTCACACCCAACGGGTAAAGTCAAAGACCAGGCTGGAAGAACAGCAACCATAATGGACCATCATCCCATGGCAATCCCTTCACGGTGTCTTTTGCCCCTCCCCGGAGAGTGGGAGCCCCTGGGGTTCCAAGGACTGGGAAGGGAGCGGAGGTGGCATGTCCCTCGGTGCCACGTCACTGGCTCCTTTGTTCATTGTTCCCTCTTGGCTTGGCGGAGCCGGTGTGGGGACAGAAAGCGATAAGAGGGGAGAGCGCACAGCTCCAGTTCCTGCTCTCTGACAGGTAATTTCCCCACTCTCCTGACCTCTCCTTAGGTAAACTCAGCATTTCGCCTCCCTTAGAGTTTGCTTTGCTCTCCCACACTCATGCAGCACGGCATGGGGCCGAGGGAAAACAGAATGGCTCTATTAATAGCCCATGAGGTTGCCAAATTCCCTTCTGTATGTTGAAAGAGCAGTGGTGGCTGCAATACCATGATTCAGCCCTCAGTGGTAACACACGGGCCAGTTCCCCAGTGGGGCCATGCTGGGAGGGCTCCCAGCTTTGCTCTGGCCCTGGAAGGCGACGCTCGGCCCTCCGGCAGGGTGGGGAGGTGGGGAAGGGCCTTTGCTCCATCGGCCGGGGATTTCTTGGCTTGCTTGCAACACAAATAGTCGTATCGCTAAACTTGGTGTTGTTCCTCTCCGTTGGCAGCTGCCCAAGTTCATGGGCTGGACTCACTCTGCCCATGGACCCACAAAGAGTAAAAACCAGGACCCCCCATGAGGGCGAAGCCATGGACCCATCACTGCGGCTCTAGGCACCCAGGGCTGAAGCGGGCTCGCGGGGATGGAAGCCACGGTGTCCCTGGCCCAGCCTTGCTCCATGAGTGGTCCTGTCTGGAGGAGAGCGGGCAGCAGAGCTTCTCAGTGCGGTGCTTGGAGCCCCTTTTGAGTTTTAAGTCTTGGGGTCTTCTCTCCTGCAGCTGGGCTTGTGAGTGACCCAAGCTGGGGAGTGGGAGCTTTTAAGGGCTGGGTTACCCTGGAGAGATTCTCTGGGTGACCCGCTGTGCACCCTGGACCTGCTGTGGGGAGGTGGGTGGGAGAAGTGGCCCATGGGGAGAGGTGGGATCCTGGACATGGAGGTACCATGGGGAGAGATCAGCTTTGCGCAGCAGCAAGCAGAGGAGGGAGCCCCAACTGCGAGCGGGGCCAGGCACTAACACCAAGGCAAATATTTGGAAAAGTAGTTACTGCCCCAAAATAACTGCAAATTCTCTCAGGAGCAAAGCCAGAACAGTGTCCATGGGCAGCCAGAGTCCTCCGGCCCGGGGCAGCTCCCAGCGTGGGGGACAGTGGTACGGCAGGGACATAGCCAGCGCCTGGCCATGTATTGCCCTTCCTGTGCCACTGTGTGGGGTCTGTGGAGCTTCTTTTGGCTCAATTATTTGGAGACACCAGACACCCCATCCCCATGGACCTGGCAGCTGAAGAGGTGAAAAATATCCTCTTCTCCCTTGTCTGTTTATGGATGCTGAAATGTGGGTACCAGCATCCAGACAGTCTCCTCATTTGCTTCCAGGAATCAGCACCTTTAGGTTCAAATTCAACCTCTCTGTTTAACTACAGCCAGGAGAGGATATCTGAGAGCCTAAAGGGATTAGCAGCAGCTGGGGGACTTTAGGCAGGGGTCCCTGTCCCCACGGACCTGCCCAAACCTGAGCATAGCAGGGCTGGAGCCAAGGCAATGGCTCAGGCTTGTTGCAGGGGACCAGATGCGCTGCTGGCAGCTGCCTGCGGGCAGACCCAGGACGGTGAGCACAGGCTGTGACTCACCAGCCTTTCACCAGGCAGAACATTGCAAATTTGCAATGCTGGGCAGCCTGCTCGCTCCCCCCCTGCCCTGGGTTTTGCAAGTCCCCGGGGAAAAGCGGGGTGCATGAGTCACCCAGCCAGGTGCGGAGATTTTGACCCTATTATCATAGAATCATAGAATCACTAAGGTTGGAAAAGACCTCTAAGGTCATCGAGTCCAACCGTCAACCCAACCCCCCCATGCCCACTAAACCATGTCCCCAAGCGCCTCATCTACACGTCTTTTAAATCCCTCCAGGGATGGGGACTCCACCACTGCCCTGGGCAGCCTGTGCCAAGGCCTGACCACTCTTTCAGGAAAGAAATTTCTCCTCATGTCCAACCTAAACCTCCCCTGGCACAACTTGAGGCCGTTTCCTCTCGTCCTATCGCTGTTACTTGGGAGAAGAGACCGACCCCCCCTCGCTCCAACCTCCCTTCAGGCAGTTGCAGAGCGCGATGAGGTCTCCCCTCAGCCTCCTCTTCTCCAGGCTGAACACCCCCAGTTCCCTCAGCCGCTCCTCATCAGACTTGTGCTCCAGGCCCTTCCCCAGCTCCGTTGCCCTTCTCTGGACACGCTCCAGCCCCTCCATGTCCTTCTTGTCGTGAGGGGCCCAAAACTGAACCCAGGATTCGAGGTGCGGCCTCCCCAGTGCCCAGTACAGGGGCACGATCCCCTCCCTGCTCCTGCTGGCCACACCAGTGCTGATACAGGCCAGGATGCCGTTGGCCTTCTTGGCCACCTGGGCACGCTGCCGGCTCGTGTTCAGCCGCTGTCGACCAGCCCCCCCAGGTCCTTCTCCTCTGGGCACTTTCCAGCCGCTCTTCCCCAAGCCTGGAGCGGTGCCTGGGTGAGACATCAGCCCAGTGCCCAGGTCACTTGGGAACTGCCTGAGCTCGGAGGTGGCGGGGAGGGGACAGTCCCGTTCCCAGTGCTTGAGCAGCCTGATTCCCTGGGGACTGAGCTGCCCTGGGAATCAGCCCTGCACCGGGGACAGGAGGGTGCTGGGGTAGCTCACGGGGACATGGGGATCCTGACAGAGTTGATCCGATGGAGTATTTCCACTGGAGAGCCAGTGTGACAATCACAGGCTTCAACTGACCTTCAGTCCTTGCCAAGCACCCAGATGGCCCCAAATCATGTCCTCGTGTCCCCAGTCCACCCACCATCCCCAGCAGCAACCTGGCCAGGCAACCCGGGGCTGGGACACGCGGGAAGCACTGACAGCAACTGTCACAGCTCCACTGCCACCAGCTCCACTGCCAGAGACCCCTCTGGGGTGGGACCCCCCGGCAAAGAGCCAGGCCCCCCAAGCCGGGAGACCAGGCACAGGCTGTTTGAGGGCATCCCACCGAGAAGCATCCTTCAGTGCCCGTGGGGGGGTCCGAGCTCCCCCGGGGGCTGTGTGTTTTTGGGGGGCATAAGGTGGTGGAGGGATGCTCCTGCTGAGCCGGAGCTGGGTGTAAACCCAAGCAGGCAGCGGCGCCAGGTACCCGGGACATCTAAGTGTGATTCCTTGCCCAGGATGATGTGCCCAGAGCCCTAATCCTGCCTTTTCCTTTTCCATATTCTATGTGCCAAGGGAGGTTTAGATTGGACATTAGGAAAAAATTCTTTACTGAGAGTGGTCAGGCCTTGGCACAGGCTGCCCAGGGCAGTGGTGGAGTCCCCATCCCTGGAGGGATTTAAAAGACGTGTAGATGAGGCGCTTGGGGACATGGTTTAGTGGGCATGGGGGGGTTGGGTTGACGGTTGGACTCGATGACCTAGAGGTCTTTTCCAACCTTAGTGATTCTATGATTCTATGATTCTATGATTCTAATCCTGCCTTTTCCTGAACCATCCCCAGGCTTCCGCGTCTCCCTCCTGCTGAACACCCCCATCTCTCCCCAAACCCTTCCACCAGCTCCCCGGGAAGAGCACAGCTCCTGAAAGGACACGCGGTGTCGAAACCCATCTCCTAGGTGTGGGAATGAGCTAAGATGACAACCGGGGTGTGAAGAACTGCGGTTTGACCCGCTGGCCACCGTCCCCTGCTGTGGTCCCCACCCTGATGGCACTCATCCTTCCTCCTTGTGCTGGGTTTCTCCGAGGTTAACGGGCCGTGCTTTGAGCCGTCCCCATGTGCAGACCCCGGGGTCCAGCCTCTTGTCCCCCTTCAGCACGATGCCACCTCCCCCTCCTGCCCTTAATAAGGAGCATGAAAAATATGAGCTTGCAACCCTCTAACGCATCACCCTCAGGGACTCCGGCTCCCAGGGGACACGGAGGCCAGCTGAGGACCCCAGAGGGACAAATCCCAAACGGTCCAGGTCCCTCTGCCTCTCCTGCAGCCTCTTGCTCTTCCCCTTGGGTCGGGTCGGAGGCAGCAGTGAGGCACCGCAGGCTCTGGGTGCAGGCAGGAACCTGCTTCATTTCTTCTTCTTCTCTGCAGAGGACAGACTGAGCTCCTCACCAGAGCCTTCCTCACCAGGGATGCACTCAAAGTGCTTTTGAAGCCTGAATTACGTGCTGGCAAAAGCTGTGACTCCACATCGGGGCTGACTGTGACATTCGTGTGTCCCTGGGTCCCACCTAGCTCTCGGGCAGTGCTGATCCATGTTCCCACTGGTCCCTGTCCCCAGGAGATCAGCAAAACTCAGAATCCATGAAGAAAAAGCCACCAGAAACTCAACCTGTTTGTTTATCCTCACCCCACAATTTGCAGCAGGGTTTGAGTCAGGAGCTGGGGACGTTTGTGGTTGCCAGCTCGGCCACGATGCCGCAGCCTCAGGCAGTCGATGTCGGAGCAGGGCTTAGAGACTGGTCCCAAGGGGCTCGGAGGTCCCAGCACCCGTGCTGGGGATGGGTCACCTCCTGTGTGGCACCTTCACCGGCCCCGAGGACACCAGGACGGCCATCCTGGGTCGGACCAAGGCTGTTTCTGCAGCAGAGATCGACAGCAGCGGCGTAGGGCAGGATGGGGTTGGCATCCAGCCTCGCCTCTCCCCATCCATCCGGAGGGACACCCAGTCCTTCCTCCCAGTTTGCAACTGGTGGGCGCAGGACTTTCTTCATCGGAGGCAGACCAGGTCCCTCACTCCCTGTTCCTGGTTCTAGTGGGGTCAGGATACCCCTCAGGCACTGTCCCCAGTGCTTGGACTGGGCAAACGGGGATCCCCCTGGGAGCGAGGCAGGTCAGGACAAAGCCAGGAGAGTGAAATGGGAGGGCGGGAGCATGATTCAGGCTTTGTCACCCCAGGACAGCGCTGCACCAGCCGGAGGAAATCCCTCTTGATTCATGGTTTGGGAAGTCCTGTGGCTTATCGGGACCGCGGTGACCCAGAGATGCCACCCCACAGCAGAGAGGGCTCTCGGTGACAGGGCACGGCCGGACGCCAGCATCTCTCCTCGGCTCGCCTGCAGCCTGGCCACGGAGGACGCAGCAAGGCAGCGAGATGCCAGGGCTGACACGCAGGTCGCCAAAATGATGCATGGGCTGAGTAAGAGAAAAAGCCGGGTTTTTTCACCAGGAGGGATTTCTCTCTTTATCGCAGCCAGGAGCACAGCACGGTCCGTTTTAAGGACTCAGCTCCAGCTGGGACAAGGTCTCAGATGTTTTACTTTATCTCTGCAGTCTGATTCCCAGGGAATGGGAAGGGCTTCACAACACAGCCCAGCCGTCCCCGGCTCCCCATGGCAAAGCTTCAACTATTCCCCTGGCAAGCCGTGTCCTGTGGTGCCGGAGGAGCGGGGCCAGCTGGCTGCTCTCCCCAGCCTTTCCCCCGTGCTGATGGCCCCAGTGACCCAGCACCGCTGGGAGGGGGCTCTGGGAGGACACCCCTCCACATCCCCTGTCCCTGCGAGGTGGATTTCCCACCCGTGGGTACATCCCTGGCTAGACCCCGAGCTCCTTGCTGAGGGGGTGGTGGTCCCTTCGGAAAGGGGGTAGGTGAATTTGGGGGGGCCTGGGTTGGCTCTTGGTGACTGCTGACCGTGGCCAGCCGAGGTTGCTCTCACTTGCCCTATCCTTGGACTCATTCCCTAAATCCCAGCTAGCGTCTGCTGATGGAGACAAGCTTGAGAGACCTTCAGCGTGAGCCAGCAGGGCCAGCCTTACATTCCTCTCTCCTAAAGGGCTCCCAAAGCCGATCTATGTTTTTAAGAACATGAGTTAAAGCCATTTAATCACAACCCTCCCGCTGTCCATTTCCTTTGGATTTCCTTGGCTTTCCATGATTTTTTTCTTCAGCAACATCCCTCCGAAATCCCGAGGATGGTTGAAAATTGAGTCAGCAGCAGCGAGGGCCACTTAGCCCTGCTCTCCTCTCTTCCGCATCACAGGGATCCACACCACGACGCAGCAAAGGGCAAACCCCTCTGGGCATCCACCCTCCCGTGGTGTGGCAGGGATTCCCAAGGAAAACGAGTGCTTCAGCGGTGCCAGGAAGGATTCTGTGATTTCCCAGGAAAACAGGGCTGGACTTTTAGTCCAGAGGGTTTTGCTTACCCTTTGCCTACAGCCAGCCAACCCCGGTGACAGTCCGGCTCCACCGGGGATGGGGTCCCTGCCACCCAGCCTCAGCAGGGAGCAGGGCCAGTCTTCATACAGGGAATTGTCTTATTTTACCCAGCACAGTCCCCCAGTCTGGGCTCACTGGTGGTGTCCCAGTGCACATTAACGTCCCCAGTCCCTGCACCAACATGAGGTTATTGAGACCCAGTTGCCCCAGCTCTTCGCACAAGCCCTTCCATCTGCTGATTGATATCGAGGATAGGAGGTATTTTTCTTGGACTTAACAGATAGACCCTCTCCAATTTCTTGCCCAAATAGAGAAAGGTATTTTTTTTGTTCCTCCCAGCCTGCAAAATCCAGTTGGCAGCGGGCTGACGACGCTGCTGTCGTTGTTTTACTCTCTGCAAAGCTCTTGCTAACTGCTCTTTGCTCTCCTGGCCGTTGCCTTCTTGCCGTGACCTCCGCCTGCCCCGTGCCGCTCCAATGCCCTTTGCATTGGGCTCCGTGGGTTTTTCCAAACCGCAGCGGCCGTTGGTCTGCGCTGGGAGTCCCACGAACTGGGGTGGGACATGCTGTAGAGCTGTGGGCTGACAGGGAAGTTTTCATAGAATCATAGAATCACTAAGGTTGGAAAAGACCTCTAAGGTCATCGAGTCCAACCGTCAACCCATCCCCCCCATGCCCACTAAACCATGTCCCCAAGCGCCTCATCTACACGTCTTTTAAATCCCTCCAGGGATGGGGACTCCACCACTGCCCTGGGCAGCCTGTGCCAAGGCCTGACCACTCTTTCAGGAAAGAATTTTTTCCCTAATGTCCAATCTAAACCTCCCTTGGTGCAATTTGAGGCCGTTTCCTCTCATCCCGTCGCTTGTTACTTGGGAGAAGAGACCGACCCCCCCTCGCTCCAACCTCCCTTCAGGCAGTTGTAGAGTGTGATGAGGTCTCCCCTCAGCCTCCTCTTCTCCAGGCTGAACACCCCCAGTTCCCTCAGCCGACTCCTCGTCCCCTTCCATCCTGGATGTCCCCTGGTGTGCCAGGCCCTGGGGTGTGGGTCCCTGTGGGAGGCAGCCCTGCTCCCCCCAGCTGCTGCAATTCCCTATGGACCCCCCACAAGGACAGGGATGTTCCCCTGCAAGGACAGGGACCCCCTGTAGGGACAAGGGGCTTAGACCCTCTGCAAGTATGAGGACCCCACAATGACCCCCTACGAGGACAGGGACACCACAGGCCCCCCCTGAAAGGACAGGGACCCCCTATAAGGACAATGGTACTCTACAAGAGGCTTAGACCTTCTGCAAGGATGAGGAACCCCTACAAGGAGAGGGACCACCCCCATGAGAACAGGGACCCCCATGCCAGGACAAAGACCCCACAGTGACCTCGTAAAAGGACAAGGACTCCACAGGGGCCCCCTGCAAGGACAGGGACCTCCTAGGAGGGCAGGGTCTGCTCTGCAAGGATGGGGACCCTAAAGGTGTCCCCTATGAGATCTGCTGCTCCAGCAGCCATATGACACCACGGGCTGCCAGCACCCTTCCACTCCCAGAAAGGCATCAGCGAGTCCAAGCAAGGGGAAAGGGCAATTAAATAAGGTTTAAAAAAATGCACTGGGCGCTGCTGTGCAAAGGCAAGTCTCAAAGCAAACACGCCCACAAGAAGAAATCCTTCCCAGCTTAGCGCATCCTAAAAACACAGAATGACTTCAGAAAAATGTGAGAAAACATGAGCTGCTCTCCCCTGAGAGGGAAAAAATAGAGCAAAGCAGCAACATGATGGTGTTTGCTGACTGGACCTGTGTCCTTGTCCTGGCAGGGGATGGGGACTGCACTCCCGGGGCCTTTGGGTGGGCTGGATGGAAGTGCAGGAGCATTGGCAGAAAGTGCCCCTGAGAGCATCACCGCAATGCCCGGGAAAAGCTATTCTCCCTTAAAAAGTTGTCAGATGCTGAATATTCACTCAAATGCTCCCAAACAACCTGCAGAAGGGATGCACCGCACCACGGCCCTTCAGCTCCCTCTCGCAGAGAGATTATTAATTATAAACTTTGCACATCTTCATGATTTATTTTAATAATTACAGCACATTAATCATAATAATAAATAAGAGAATCAAGACCCTCTTGCATAGCTATTCGAGAAGTGTTTGGCATCGCGGGAGCACCGGTTCTTCGAAGCTGAGCTGGTGCTGGTGGGAAGCGCCGGCAGGAAAATGCCGTGTGCCCGGGAGGAAGAACTGGCCCCGGCGCCCCGGCTTGCCCAAGCAACTCTGCCAAGGAGGAAAGTGCTGAGCAAGCCGCCCTGGGAAGGATGCTCCGAGGGAAGGACCTCTCTGAGGGGGTAACCAGCTGCTTGAACCAGCGGATATCCTGCCCTGGATTTCCTGGTATTTGTTTTTGACCCCTGAACCCCTCTCAGACTTGTCAGCGGCTCTGCGTTTTGCCGTCCTGGCATGCCCCCAAATGCCCCGGCAGTGGGAAGCCTCCAGCTCCCAGAGCATCTTGCGGGCAGCGTTTGGGTTTCTAGGCTGATTTAGCTGCCAAACCTTGGGAGGGCAAAAGGCAATGAACGGGGGGCTGATGGCAAAGTAATACCCTCCGAGAAACCATATGAGTACCGCAATTTCCGATGGCCAAACACACCAGGATAGAGCCTGGAAGTCTTTCCCCTCTCCCCTGACCCCTTTCCCCTTTCCCTTTTCTTTTGTGCCCCCTTCTCCTGTCCCCTGTCCCCGTCCCCGTTTGCAGAGCTGCAGGAGGTTTGCAGAGGCTTCGTCCTCCTTCTCATCCACCTCATGGACGTGGTCCTGCAGCAGAAACGAGGGACGGTGATGGCCTTGCTGGGAACAGCCCCAGGGGGCCAGGGGATGTCGGGGACAGCGATGACCCGGGGTACTGGAGGAAGCAGGAGCACTCCCGTAGGATGCAAGAAGTTTCCAAAAGTGATGCCCGATGCGATCACCCCAAGACCCTGAGCAGCTTCTTCCAGCAGACCCCTCGGCAGAGCCCCTCAGCCCCGGCACAGGCTGTCCCTGCCTTCCCCAGGCGCTGGCCGAGCACTGGTTTGCTGAGTGTAAGTGCCGAGGACTCATCCTGACGGAGCTCCGGGTTGATCCGGCCTCGGCAGGGCCCTCGGAGAGTCCTCACAGCTGTAAATGAGCATTTCCCAGCTCCGATTGGATGAAAAAGGTCTTTAGTTGAGGAAATAGCAGCTGCTCATGACTAATAAATATTCTCTGGTGTATACATCCACTCGGCATGACAAACTCCATCACTCTCAATTAGCTGCATGGCCAAAACTCTAGTAGCACGAATGTCCAGGGATAAACACAGGCAAACCAAACAGCCCTGGAATGGCTTCTTGTAAACACAGTTACTTCTCTTTTTAAGCCTGTTCAAAACGCTGTCTGCTTTGATGTTTCACATCTGTCCCAGCCAACACCATCTCCTCCTGCCTCCCCACATATAGAGAGATAAAACCTTGTCCCCAGCGTGCCTTGGCAGCGGTATTGGGGATATTGGGCTCCCAGTAAATGGCATCCTTGGTGGTTTTTATCCATCCTGGTTCTACCAGCCATTGCTATGCTGCTTATTCAGCATCTTTCTAGGGTTGAAATTACAGTGCAGGTGACAGCAAAGGAAGGAGGTCAGTGAGGACATGGGTGCTGGAGCAGGTTTGGGGAGGGTGATGGGCTCAGTGAGCTCTGGGGATTTCGGTGCCTGTTGGCAAAGGGCGAGGAGGCAGCGGGGAGCAGAGCCCTTCTCCCGTGCATCCTTGCAGTGCTGTGCATTGATCCTGCCCCCTCCCCGGTATCCCGGCTGGGCAAAAAGCCATGCAAAAATGAATAATTCAGCAGCCAAGAAGGGCCTGCTGGGAAAAGCCCGCGTTTGCATCTGGTGGGTGCCCTTTAGAGCAGCCGGTGGGGGAGAGAGAGATCGGTGGATGCTCAGCATGAGGAATGGCTCCGCCAGCCCCGTGGGAACCTTGCTTGGCCGGGGCCGGGGCCGGCACAGCGGCTCGGCCCGGCTCTTCTCAGCACGGCACGGTGCCGGCAGCGCAGGGCTGGCTGCGGGAAGGGAAAGCTGAGCCAGAGCGGGGACCGTTCATCACTGCGAGAGCTGCCAACGCTAACAGGAGCAAAGCCGGTCACAGCTGGGTGCCGGAGGGAGCCAGCAGCTGCAGGCTGGCAAAGCCCGGTGCCCTGGAGCAGAGGCCAGCCCCAGCCCCGGCACCCAGGTGTTTTCCCTGTTGTTATTTCTCCTTTTTATTCCCTTTATTATTTTTCTGGAGTTTTCCCAATTGATGCAGGGCGCTGGGGGAACGGCCACCAGAGGGATGCGGCTCCCATGCTGGGAAGAGATGCTCCCACAGCACGGAGGGGAAACTGAGGCAGAGAAATGCAGCGTGCCAGTCTCATAGGACTGGAGGGCTGGTGTTTTGACCATGACAGGACCTCGCTCACAAACTGGCTGCTCAGAGAAACAAGCTTTTTCAGGTGCTTTTTTTTTTTTTTTTTTCCAGAGGGTTTTTTTCAGCCACAAACTGGCACCTTCTGCAGCTGGGAACCGCAGCGAAAACAGAGCAGGTGGTGGCTGCTCTCAGCCACGGCGCTGGGACCCAAAACCCTACAACAGATTTATGGTCTGACTTGCTCGGAAACCCTGGGACCTTTGCTCTCCTCCTCGCACGAGCTCAGCTCACGGGGCTGCTAACGGGGTTCTGGTTTTACCTAATAAACAGGGTTTGCAGGGGAGGTCGCAGTGTTTAGCACGCGGGGCAGGGTGGCAAGCGATCCGTCCTGCTCAGCGATGCCTCATAACTTTTATGGCCTTTGTAAAAGCCAGATGCTTGACATGAGTTTGACACTGTTTAGTCTCTTGTTTTTGAAGATTTAGATGGCTTTGGGAACTGCACCAGCGCTGGCAGATCAGCGGCGTTTCCCTGTGGACTCGATGGGTGCGGATGTTTCCACATTTCAGGGAAATCCGGTTAAAAAAAGCAGCTTGGCATGAGAAACTTTTGCGACTTCCAGGAGCCTCCCCAAACACGTGCTCACCTCGGGCTTTCGAGTAGGGGCCCGATGTGCCCCTTCCAAACCTCTCACCGTGCTTTTATCCCCACGGCAAAGCCCGTGAACATCGGGGAAGCGTGGTCCAGCCCTCGCCGCCGGCTTCTCCCGCTTGGGAGAAGCATGCATCAGCCGTATAAAGAGCGGCAAGTGAGAATATATATTATTGCATGCCTCATCTGGATGCTCTTAAGGGAGACGACTTTCTCCGGGGGCGAGTGCCAGGCCCGCCATGCGTGCGCATCACCACAGCAAACAAACAAGCAGTGGCCTTGGATGGCTCGCTCCCTCGCCGAGCCACGGCAGATGTATTTTTAGCTCCGCATCCCAGTTGGGTTTGTAAAACTTTCCCTCCTTGTGTTTTCATTCAGTTGTAGATCATCTCCGAGCTCCGACTGGATTTTTCCCAGCCTGTCGGTTGTCCCTTTGGTTGGTTTTCCTGCAGCAGCACGTCGCCCAGCCGGAGGGGGAGGACCCCGGGGGTTCTGCTCCCACCCGCCCTTCCCCTGCATGTCATAGAATCATAGAATCACTAAGGTGGGAAAAGACCTCTGAGATCAGCGAGTCCAACCGTCGACCCAACCCCCCCATGCCCACTAAACCATGTCCCCAAGCGCCTCATCTACCCGTCTTTTAAATCCCTCCAGGGATGGGGACTCCACCACTGCCCTGGGCAGCCTGTGCCAAGGCCTGTCCCTTGTGGCTCAAGGATGGCTCGGTGGCCAGGGGGGATGCATGGCTGCCCTCGCCAGCCTGGGGGCCAGCACCGTCCCCGGCATCCTCCGGCTCACCCCCCGGGGACACCTGGATCCGGCTGCGAGGAGAAATGAGCCCACAGGGGCTGTCGGCCATGGGAGGGCTGCACTTCCATCCCGCATTCCTCCCTTATGCATCAGCTCCCAAAGGCAGGTACTGGGGAGGGACGGAGAGCCGGGAGCGTTCCGGGAACCAGCAAATCCCCCAAGCAGCCAAAACACCAGCAATTAAGCCAGTTTTGGGGAAAACTCAGATAAGACCTTCACCCACCTGCAATGCTGAACCAAAAAGCCAGAATGAAAAAAATTGTTATTATTCATACATTGCAAAAAAAGCCTGAAAATGTGACTGCAGAGAGGTAATGCTGCTACATCCCTGCTGCTTCCCAGGTCTGGTAACCCCGGTGTGGTAATAACAGGGGATGAGCCATGAATTACTTGTTCTAGGTCTTGGTGTTGGGTGGCAGGCTCTGATTTTATGCCCATGGTATTTGGGGTACCCCAGCAGCCTTCCTGGAAAGGGCTGACACCCTCGCTTACCAGGCTGTAAGGTAAAATACAGCCCGATTTAAACTGCAAGCTCCCTCCTCTGGGGATGCTGTAGGACAGTGTTAGTTCCCGGTGACCAAAAAGGGACCCGGTGAATCCAGGGAAGTGGGAGACATGGGGTGACCGGAGGGACCCAGAGGAGCTGGAAAGGTTTCACATAAATATGTGGGGATGCAGAGATCTGAAATGAGCTGCAAAAGCAGAAGGTAGTTACAGTAAAGCCAAATGCTTCTCCTCTTTTTCCTGCGCTCAATCTGCGGAGAATTGCCATCAGCTCCGACATCTGATGCTGAGGTAAGCCCTGGCACCGCTGCAAAGCTGGTTTGGGAGCCCAGCCGTGCCATCTTCCCTTAAGTCACTTCCTTGCCTCATCCATCTAATCCGGTTCAATAGCTATCGCACCGCACGCCCTCCCGGAACCCGGGGAGATGGGCGTGCTGCCCGTCCTCTGCCCAGAAACGCAGTCATAGAATGATAAAATCACTAAGGTTGGANTCCTCGGCAGGGCAGCTGCCTCCCGCCTGGCTCTCCCCTTCTTCCCGGGGCTCTGCTTTCCTTCCAGCGTCCCAAAGGACCGGACCAGCAATCCCAGATGTGCTCCGCAGGGATGCCGGGGTGCTGGCGCAGTGCCACGCGCAGCACATCACATCACCCACCTTTGCAGGCTGTCCCCAAATGTTGCCCACGTTTGCTGACCCTCATGAATGGGGTTGTGGGGCTTTCGTGGCCCCTGGCAGAGCCATGGCCAAAGCACTTGGGCTCAGCCGGGAGGCCAAAGCAGCCAAAAAATGAGGGCTCGCTCCTTGCTGACAGCACACAGATCCGGATGAGATGTTCCAAGCAAGCTAGAAAAGGAACAAGCAAGAGGGAAGCTCCCCTGCTTTCTTCTCTACTCTCCAAAAATGCCCATTTTCCCAAAACCACTGCATTGCAGCGCCATCATTTCCCATCCAAACCATCCCCCATCACCTGGACCCTTTGGGTTTTTCTTCTTAAGGGAGACAACCCAGAAGGAGAGGCGGACATTGGCCTCCTCCCTGCTGCGGGGCTCAACTGGGAGCCACCCCCGGGCTGCTCCTCGCCAGCCGGGGAGAGTCCCGAACCCCCGGGTCCCTCAGCTCCCTGCTCCCTTCAGCACCTGCAGAAAGTCCCTCTCCATTTTTAAGAGTTCTGGTGGGCATTTGATTCCATCCCTTGTCCCCAAGGGGTGGCTTGTCCCTCGCTCCTCTTCCGCAGCTTGATTTCTGGATGGAAATGCAGACGTAAAGACCCGCCTGGTGCTTTCTTACACTAGCAGGTTTCCGGCTCTGCTCCACAGTACGGACATAAAAAATCATTAAGGGTTGGCACAAACAACAAAATGACACTTTGGCATCTTGCGTTTAAGCCGAGCAGATGTCAATTGAGCTGAAGAGAGTCAAATTAATTTAGCTTTCGTAATGGTTCCTGCGTGATGCTAATAAAAGCAGTGTTTTGTGCAGGCTCATGGCTCAGGGTACAGAGAGATCCAGGGCCTCCTTGTCCTCGCAGAGCTCTAATTGAGTTGCTTTTCTCATTTGAAAGAAGGAGCAGGAGGGCTGATTGTTTTTTTCATTTTCTGGGCTCGGGGGCAGCGGTGGAGGGGGGTAACTCATGGCCAACGGGCTCAGAGGTTGGGCCTGGCCAGGACACCCTGTTTGGGGGGACAGAGTGGTCCCCGAGCCGAGCGGTGTCCCACAGCATCGCCGGGCGAGGGACCCATCTCTGCGGGATGCACCACGGCAAAGGGACTCATGTCTCGGGGGGTTCCTCTCCTTGCATGCACCGAGCCTCTCCCCGGCTCACAACCATTTCTTTTTATTGTTTTTGCATTAGATTTCAGCCAAATCATTTCCCTGACCCCACTTTCCAGGATTGCTGTCCCTTATTGGGGACAACTCGCACAGGAGTGACTCCGCCGCAGCGTTACCCTGCAAAAAGCAGATCCCAGCGGGATGGATGCTGGGAGGTTGTCTCCCAGCCCCGTGTTTCCTGATGAGGAGCCATAAACCTCCCAAAAAAACCCAAGCAGCCTGCAATTAGTGGTCAGCAGCCGAACTGGCAGCCGGCGGGAGCGGACCCCCGGAGTGAGAGCCGCCAGGAGCATCCCGCCTTCGGGTTGTCCCCTGTGCTGCCACGGATGGCCCCGGGTCCTCTTCCCACCGCTGTCACACGCCTGTTCCCTGCGGGATGTGACACCCCCCCCGCCATTTCCAACGTGATGGGTTTTTATTTCTTTTCTTTTGCATGCCAGGTAGCCTTTCCCTCTGCCTTAGAAGAGGATCAGGGAACTGATCCCAAAATTCCAGTGTGAGCAACCAGGTCACAACCATCCGGACAAATAAAGCGCACAGACCCACGGCTCTTCCCAAAGCTTTTGGCTCCTTTTCAAGCCAAGCACCCACGGAGACACAACAGGCTGCACAAACCCTGAACCCCGAAAATGCCTTTGCTGCTGCTGCGTGCACGGATGGGGAGGGGGTGACCGCGACCTCCGAGCGGCACGTGGGACTCTGCCAAATCCAGAGACCCAGGGCTCAGCGACAGGATTAATGACTTAATTGCAGGAGTTATGTGAGAGCGTGGGGAGCACCCCAGCTGCAGCCCCATGTGCAAGGCACATCTCACACCCCCCCACTTGCCAAAATCCACCCCTCCGAAACCCCCCAGCCACTCCCCAGCCGCAGGGAGCTGCCAGAAACCCGCCGGCAAGGCTTGAGCAATAGCAGCCCATGCCTGACATCTGCCCACACACATTTTGGAGGCCAGTAAACTTCCTGTGGATATTGGCCGCCTGACAAAAGTGACATAAATTCTGCCTTTTTTTAGGGTGGGGTTTTTTTGGTTTTTTGTTTTTTTTGTATTTTGATAACAGGTAGGAGCTTGGCCTGCCTCTCCCTGGCTTCAGGATATAGAAGTTTTAGGGAAGAGCTCAGAGGTGGGGGTTATTTCTATAGCTCGGGGGTCAGGTTGCAGAGGTAAGGCAAAAATGTCATCGCGCATCTATAAAACATGGGTTTTTTCCATATTTTAGGAAATTGGAAGCACATATTTCTCCTCTCAGCCTCCTCTCCTGCCCTCTCCCCCAATCCCAGAGGCTTCATCCCAGATGAAGGCAGATGAGACGTTTCCTCCGGGAGCCAGATCTACCCTGAGGTGCATCTTCAGCACAAATCCACACATGATTCAGCAGGCTCCTTTGAGAGACATTTATTATTTAAATAATTTTTTTCTTTTTTTTTTTTACATCACCTCAACTAGCAAACCATAGACAAGCTCCAAATCTCAGCACCTTTGGGCTTTCTGAGCAGAGCTGTAGCTCTCAAACAGACAACTAGACGCCCCACAATAGCACGACGACACCGCGTTTGCTGGATCCTGCATGAAACGGGAACCACAAGCCCCCCCAGCAACCCCTAACGGACAAACCCAGCTTGGATGCTCCTTCCCCCAGTGGGGACCAGCCCGGAGCCCCACAGTGCAACAGGTACATCCCACAAAACAGAACAGCAGTGCTGAAGGATGCTGCCCAACGGGGCAGGATTGATGACCTGGATGTTTCTGCACTTGGGTTTTTTGGGGTTTTTTGGGGTTTTTTTTGTTTTTTTTCCAAATTAAACCTCTAGAGAAGTGATGCCCCTGAGCAGGTTTGTCCCAGGCTGGCAGGAGGGCATGCAAGGGCACTTTGCCCGGCAGCCTGGGAGGATGAGCCTTTCCCTGTGCCAACTCAAAACCCATCAGCAGCATCGCCGTGGATGCGGGCAAAGCACATGGCTGTGACCAAAACCTCCTGTTCCCCGGTTGGGCTCTTTATTCCCCTTGTTGGCTCCTGCACAAACCACGAGGCAGAGAAAATTGCAAAATGGGTGCCTAGGAGGGGCTGCACGGATCCGCTGCCATCACAGTGCAAGGGAAGTGCCACAATTTGGCTTTTTTTCCGCTCCGGAGCCCCTCAGACATGTTGGGCTGGCACCCACCGGAGCCTAAAATCCCTGGGGATGGGGGACAGACAGACAGACAGACACATGCACACAGACCTGATAAAGTGCATTTCTTTAGGCAATCAGTCTACCAAATAAAGGTGAGTATTTGGGGATACACTGCTCTCTTCCTCTCCTGCCCCATCCCTAAGGACCTCGGGGCAGAGACGGGTGCTTGCAGCAACGGTGGCCACCCAGCCCCATCTCCAGCACCCGCACCCCTGCCTTCAGCCCAAAACGACCGTGGGGACCTTGCTGGGAAGCACAGCAGCAGGAAGCTCTGCTCCCTGACACTACCCCCCCAGCAGTAGTGTTAGAGCAAAGCCCCCCACACTTCACCCCCCTGACCCTCCCGCAACGTGGCCAAGCACAGCCTGCACCCTTTGCCGGGTGCGAACAGCTCTGTCTAAGGGCGACAGCGATATCCAGGTCCTCATCAGCCCTTCCAATCCTGTCCCGCTGTATTTTTTGCCCTGTGAGAGGCCGCACTGGCTTTCCAGGGGCTTCCCAGACGGTGACACCTGGCCAGGCCACCCGTACCTGGCCCACCCTGCAGCAGATACGTCTCTTTACGGGCCATAAGGCAGAGTTTCATTAACATCTGCCAGGGCTGTTCTTCACCCCAGCCTGGCAGACGTCTCCTGGAAAGACCGATGGATCTACTGCCCACAGGGGTCCAGCCGTGCTGCCAGTTTTGTCTTCATGGGGGACGGAGTCCGTCTGTCCTGGCTCGCGGGGGTCACCTGGCAGCACAGTACAGAGCGCATGAACCGCAGGACCGGCGGCCTCAGGATGGCGAAGACCCAAGGGTCGATGATGGAATTAACAGAGAGAAACCTCAGGGCTAGGAGGTCCCAGTCTTGGTTGTCCTCTTCCTTGATGAGTTTATTCACGTAGGCGCGGATCTGTAAAACATGATGGAAGAAATAATGCCGGGTCTGGGCTTCCAGGAGCCGTCCCCTGGGCAGCTTCTTAGGGAGATTTGGGCTGTCACAGCACACTTTCTGCTTCCACCGGTTTAAATGAACTTCTTGCTAACGAAAGCCAGGCTTGTGCTCTGCTCTCAGCATGCAGTGAGGCTTCGTTTAGCTCTAACGCAGTTAAGCCAACGGCTGTGTAAGGAAATAGTGGGTCGCACCTTGAAAACCACATGGGACAAATAAACATGTAAGACAGAGAGGATGCAGGGTGCTGGACCGCTCTGGTTCTTCCTGCAACATGCCGACTCATAGCAGCTTACGGGGCTTCCTGGAAGGGTGACTCAGCACTCCTTACTCATACGGGTCGATTCGCCACCCCCTCGCTTCAGGGGGAAAGGGGATGCTCAGACGGGGACGAGAGCTGGGGGCACGAGAGGCATGAGCATCCCTCCTCCGGCTGGGATCTGTCGGGTACCGCCCAGGGCTGGTGCATCCCGCGGCACGAGGTGGCCAGGGTGCAGCCGGTACCCGGAGCTGCCGAGAGTGCAGCACTTCCAAGGGCTGCCCTGGGCTTGGGGCTTTTTTGGGAAAGATTTTGTGGTGCTGTGGCCTGATGCTCTCTGGGTTCGTGTGCCCAGGGGCTGTGGGCAGCCCCAGCTAAAAGAGAAAGTGTCACACCAAGGAGGCACCGGCAGCTTTCGGCCGCTGGGTTTGAGAGGCTGCCAAAACGCAGCCCAAACACAACCCCACATGGGAGCCGGGCGATGGGAAAAGAAAAGCCGGCTGTGCTTCTGGATAAGGCTGTATCTGCTACCACAGGGCCCATGGGATCCCCATCAGCGGCACTTTCCTGTCCCGTCTGCCCCCAGCAGACCCATTGGGCCCTGCCCACGTGTCCCCACCACGGGGTCCCGCTTCGTAACAACCACGGCACCCAAACCCGGGCTTTTTCAGGACATGGGGAGAGCCGCCCGTCATGCGTGGGCCCATTGACGGGAGCTGAAGCGTCTCTCAGGATGTTGAGTCTGGCTCCCAGGATGCTCCCGAGCGCCCGGACGTTACTGCTTTGTCTTTTCTCTGTCTTAAAGCCCAGGCAGCCTGGCTCAGCTACAGCCTGTGGTTATTTTCTTTTCCCTTGGGAAAAGAAAGGGAGCACAAAGGGAAGGTAGCGTCTATTTAACTCCGTGAACACAAAATTAGTGCTGGCTGCGCTCCCAACCTTGGTGGGGCTCGCTTCTAATGGGAACAAAACGACCTCCCGCCACGGCTGGCTCGTGTACACAGGCAGGGGACACGAGTGGCTCGAGGTGCTCCGGAGTCCGTGATGCTGCTGGTGTAATACGGCTTGGACGGATGAAAAGCATCTCTTTGGTGGGGAAAGCGCGGGGCAGAGTCAGGGGACTTGCTCTCTCCCCTTCCTCACTTGGCTGTGGTGTTTCGGCCCCGTATTTCTGCTGGAAGCCTCGCACATGGACGGGGCACGGGATGTGGGCACAACCCTTGGGACGAGGCATGCTGTAGCCCATGTGCCAGATCTCCGTTCCCAGCAATCACCCATCTCCATGCCTGTGTCCCAGTGTTGTTGCAGAGGAGTGGAGACCTCCATCTAACGGAGAGGTTGGTGCTGCCTGCCCGCATCTTCAGCTCCATCTTTTCCTCTTGCCAGAAATCTGGGGTAACTCTGCCCACCCAGCACAGATACCCACTGTCTCCAGCCCAGCAGCATCTCCTTCA
Source organism: Pelecanoides urinatrix (assembly GCA_013400755.1). NCBI lineage: Eukaryota > Metazoa > Chordata > Aves > Procellariiformes > Procellariidae > Pelecanoides > Pelecanoides urinatrix. The sequence goes on from VZTQ01051720.1 coordinate 153,497, forward strand.
CCCCCATCTTTGGAAGACTAATTTATCGCTCTGCCACCCCTCACACCTCCACCATGAGTGCCCGGCTCCTGGGAACCGCAGTGATGCTATGTGATCCAGGGGACCCCTACCCTGGACCCTTCCTGGGCCAAGCTGCCTGGCCTCGGAGCCTCTGCGGGATGAGAGGGCACCTCTGGTCCTGCCACCCCATCCTCCTGCCACCAGGCTAGCCCCGCATCCCATCCTCCTGACAGCATTCGGGATATGGGGGGTGATTCTTCCGTATCCCCATGGGATGTGCAAATTACCTAGAGTTTGTGGTAGACCCGGGGTCTCCTGAGCTTCAGGAGGAGCTAAGCTTGAACCTCAGCCCTTGAGGTTTGGGCAGTGGAGTAAGGGGGAGCCTTACAAAGGGAGGGAGAGAAATGGGCGTGCTGGGGAAAGGGACCCCGCCCCAGGGGAGAGGCGGTTGCACTCACCGTGAAGGGCAGGGAGCAGATGACGAAGGTGATGGTCATGATGGAGAGGAGAAGGAGATGGTCGATCTCCTCGGCCATGGAGAACATGTGTCGGCCACAGCCGCTGGCCGCCCGGGGCTGCTCGAGCATGGCTAGCCGGCGGGTCTTCTGCCCACGGCGGTGCATGCGGGCCAGGTTGGCAATGACACTGAGGTTGCAGAGCAGCACGGAGAGGATGAGAAAGAGGAGCAGGGTGGCGTAGAGCAGCGAGAAGGTGACGTCCAACCTGGACACCTCCCTGCCGCTGTTGGGCTGGAGGTTGTCCAGGTGCATCTGGATGAAGCACCAGGTCCCGGGGCAATACTGCACGTACCGCCCGAAGCCCACCAGCGGCAAGGAGCAGAAGGCCGCGGAGAAGGTATAGATGGCGGGCAGCGCAACCAAGCCCGTGCGGGGGCTGAGAAAGCGCTTGTAGAAGTAAGGCCGCCCCAGGGCCAGGCATCGCTCCAGCGCCATGGCGAAGAGGATGAGCATGGTGGCGAGGCCGAAGAAACTCATGGCAAAGCCAAAGTAAAGGCAGATGTATCCTCCTTGGGCCAGGGTGGTCAGCGTGCGGTTGCGATGATAGGAGGCCAGGACGAAGGGACTGACGGAGCAGGTGCCCAGCAGGTCGGTGACCACCAGGGCCAGCACCAGGACGTGGAAGAGGGAGGGCGGGCGGGCGCGGGGGCCGCGGCGGCAGCGCAGCAGCAGCCCCAGGGCCAGGAGGTTGCCCAGGAGCCCGGCGGAGAACATGAGGGCGCTGACCAGCGGGCCGGCCCCGGCCAGCAGCGTTCCGCTGCGCTCGCACAACCCCCGGCCCGTCCCGTTCATCCCGCCGCCGCCGCACGACTGCGCCGCCGCCACCGCCCCGCCGGCACCGCCCTCCGCGCTGCCCCCNGCACCGCCCCGGGCCCCCGGGCCGCCCCCCGGCGCCGGGCTGGGTGTCCGGGCGCTGCTGCGGGAGACCCGACGCCAGGCTAGCCCCGGTGCCGGACCGGGAGCCCTTCACACGGCCAGCCCCGGTGCCGGGCCGAGCGCCCCGGTGCCGGTCCCGGAGCCCTGCGCCCGGCCAGCCCCCGGCCGATCCGAGAGTCCCGGTACCGGGCCGGGAGCCCCGGTGCTGCCGCGGGAGACCCGACGCCAGGCTAGCCCCGGTGCCGGACCGGGAGCCCTTCACACGGCCAGCCCCGGTGCCGGTCCGAGTGTCCCAGTGCCGGGCCGGGAGCCCCGGTGCTGCTGCGGGAGACCCGACGCCAGGCTAGCACCGGTGCCGGACCGGGAGCCCTTCGCACGGCCAGCCCCGGTGCCGGTCCGAGAGTCCCGGTGCCGGTCCCGGAGCCCTGCGCACGGCCAGCCCCCGGCCGCTCCGCGCGTCCCGGGAGCGGGCCGGGGGCCCCCGTGCTG
>VZTQ01051720.1:155621-165623 GCA_013400755.1 Pelecanoides urinatrix
GAGTCCCGGTGCCGGACCGGGAGCCCCTTCACACGGCCAGCCCGGGTGCCAAGCCGAGAGTCCCGTGACCAGGCCGGGAGCCCCGGGGCTGCTGCAGGAGAGCGGTGGCTCGGCAAGTCCCGGTGCTGGCGTGGGACCCCTTCACACGGCCAGCCCTGGTGCCAATCCGAGAGTCCCGTTACCAGGCCGGGAGCCCCGGTGCTGCTGCAGGAGACCGGAGACACGGCAAGTCCCAGTACCGGGCCGGGAACCCCGAGGCACGGCCAGTCCCGACGTCGATCCGAAAGTCCCAGTACTGGGCAGGGAAGCCCTTCGCACGGCCAGCCCCAGTGCTGGTCCGAGAGTCCCGGTGCCGGGCAGGGAAGCCCTTTGCACAGCCAGCCCCGGTGCCGGTCTGAGAGTCCCGGTTCCGGTCTGGGAGCCCTTCTCACGGCCAGCCCTGGTGCCGGTCCGAGAGTCCCGGTGCCTGTCCTGGAGCCCTGCGCACGGCCAGCCCCGGTGCCGGTCCGAGAGTCCCGGTGCCAGGCCGGGAGCCCTGGTGCTGCTTGGGGAGACCAGAGGCACGGCAAGTCCCAGTGCCGGGCCGGGAGCCCCAAGGCACAGCCAGCCCGGGGCCGGTCTGAGAATCCCAGTGCCAGGCCAGGAGCCCTGTGCACAGCTGGCCCCCATGGTGGTTCGGGAGTCCCGCTGCTGCTCCCCAAAGGCTGGGCTAGCCCCAGCACCGGGCCGGGAGCCCTGAGGTACGGCAAGACCTGGTGCCAGGCCGGGAGCCCTGGCACTGTTGTGGGAGCCCTGACACCGCTGCGGGAGCCCTGACACCGGGCTAGCCCCGATGCTGATCTGGGAGCCCAGCAGCATGGCCAGCCCCAGTGCTGACCTGGGAGCCCTGCACACAGCCAGCCCCAGTCTGGTCCGAGAGTCCCGGTGCTGCTTCAGGAGCCCCAAGGCACCGCCAGCCCCGACACTGGCCTGGGATCCCCGAGAGGCACAGCAAGAGCCGGTGCCGATCCGGGACTCTCCGACTCACGGCAAGACCGGGTGCTGGTCTGGGAGCACTGAGGTCACATTGAGCCGTGATGCCGGTGCTGCTCTGGTGCTGCACCAGCCCCAGTGCTGATCCAAGGACCCCAAGGTGTGATGAGCCCCGGTGCCGTCTCCCCCCCGGTGCGGGGTGGGCTACCGGGGTGCCGCAGCTGAGCCTGGGCTGTGCGGGTGGGTCCCCCACAGCCCCAGAGGCACCCAGAGCCCACGGAGAACACCCTTCCCCATGGCCAGCCCTGCACCATGTCCCCATTGCCCCCTTCTCCTATATGTCATCGGAGCTCCCCATGGGGGTGCAGCCTGCAGCCGGTGGCTGGTCATGAGTGGGGTGTGGGAGGGGGACATCAGAGGGAACTCCTCTTCCCACTGCAAACCTGGCTGAGCGTGGCTTATCTGCCCCAAATACCAGCTCTGGGAAAGCTCCTTCTGCTGGGGCTTGGGCCGCAGTGGATGGCACAGGAAGCTCTCGCTGTTGCGTAGTATTTCCCCAGCCATGACCACGATCCTTTCCCCACCTTGCAGAGAGCAAAGCCTTTGCCCTTGACCTCCGAGCTGGGATCCGGCTCAGGTGGGAGCCAGGCAGAGCCCGGGTGCACCCCTTCATCCATGACCTAATGAGAGACTGTCCTTGCAAAGTGCTCTGGTCCCCCCAAAATGCAGCATTGACAGACTCCAGCATGGACACGGCAGGTTGCTGCCACAAGTGCATTTTGGCTGTTCTTTTTAAAACCTCACTTTTGTAACAGGAACTTCGTAAAGGAAATATGGTACACAGCAAACTCCAGGGCCGCGTGAGCTGTGGTTTGTGACAGCACCTCCATTTCCGAGGGGCCTCTCCTGTTCCTCGCTTTGGTTTTGCTCCTCGTGCAGCTTCTTCAGCGCGGCGAGGAGGATGTGCAGTCACCTTGCCGGTGGCAGGGCACCCACAGCCCCAGCCCTCCCCGTTCCCATGGCCAAAGCGACGGGTGTGACGCAGGGGAAGGTGTTTTAGCCGAAAAACGCACGTCCCAGGACCTCTTTTAACTCCCCTCCCAGCCCTGCAGACCTGATCCAGCAGAGCACCGAAGCGTGTGGACACATCTGATGGTGGGAGGGATCCTGTTGGCTTCCCGAGGGCTGGATTGGACCCTGGCACGTTCAGCCCGCTGTGGTATCTGCAGAAATCAGGTTTAAAAATGAAGCTGAGGCCGAATCCTGGCCTCGTCCATCCGAGCAGCCTATGGAGGCTGCAGTCTGCTCCTCTGGAGACCTTTTCCGAGCAGAAGGCACCCCGTAGGGTGGTTGCTCCAAGGCTTTTCCCAGCCTCCCACTCCTTTCTGGTGTTGCGTGTCACAGCTCAGGAAGGGGTTTTGGCATTTTCTTGAGCTCATTTTCCTGGCAGCTAATGGAGCCTTAAATACCCATTTGGGGCTTCAGGCTTCTCAACCGACAGTCGCCTCTGATGGGATATTTTTGTAATAATAGGAAAATTGCTGTTGGTTTTTTTTTTCCCCTCCCCTTTCTGAGCTCAAAACAAGGAACATGCCACTTGGTACAATCTGTCCATTTCTTGGGAAGTTTTGTTTTCTTCCTTTTGCTTCCCTGTTTATGTTGGGTGTCTTGCCACTAACAAGGACCATATGTCCTCCCAAGGGTCGTCGGCATTGTTTTCCCTAAGAGAAGATTTCCAACGTTGGCCCTCTTGGAGAAAAAACTCTGGGCTTGTAGGAAAGTTGCATGAATTTTATATAAACCCTGCGGCCAAGAGGACTCAACCTCTGGAGTTTGCTGCCTCTGGTTGGGGAGGGCACTGGCATCCTGCTCCATCCCTGGTGGGTTTTCAAGGACAGCTCCGGCACCGTGGCCAGGGAGGAGACCAGCCCTCCTGTGCATGGAGGGACGGACTGCATGGGTGGATTTCAACCCTTTTAAACCAAAAACCCATCTGACTTGCATTTAGCAAATCCAGACTTCATTTTTTCTTCCAAAGCCTTCCCAGCCCCGTCCCTTATCTCAGGCAGCGGTGCTGCCAGCAGCCTCACTCACCACCCTGGAAGGGCAGGGCCAAGCACCGGCGCGGCAGCTCCAGGTTTCGGTGCCTCGGCTTGTCGGCCTGTGCAAGCACCTGGGTGCATGGGTTAAAAAAAAAAAAAATCAAACCGCTCACCGGCTGGTTGTGTCTTACAGCCCCGCAGGCTGAGCGCCCTGGCTCGGGTGCCTGGCAGCCCCGGCGCTGCTGCCTGCCCAGGCACGCGCCTTTCTGCTTCCAGAATGGCTGAAAAATGCAGGCAGACAATATAAAAAAACAGGGCTTTTTGCAAGAACTAAACAATTTGCTGGGAAATGAGCTTGTGCGAAGTTGTGCATGGATTTCATGAGCTGGAAAAAAAACAAAAACAAAAAACAAAAAACAAAAAACTGACCATGCTCGATTTATGTCCGGGAAAGGAGCGGGATGCAGGGTTAGGTGATGCTGGTGACACCGGTGACATCGTGAGCGTGGGATATGGCAGCCGGCGGTGCCGGAGGGCAGCGGGCACGGCACAACAGCTCCAAAAAGAGCACCGCTGGTGTGAGCCACAGCCTTGAGCCGAGCAGCGTCTCTTTATTGCCTCCATTAAGCATTAGGTCCGTTCCTGTGAGGATCGCTGGCACAGGAGCAATCTGGCGCGGAGGGGGCCTGCGGGGAATGACTGAGCAGTGCGAGGAGCCTGGGAGGAGGCGATCGGGGAGGGCTCACACAGCAGCTCCCATCTCTTCAGCCTTTGGCCGGAGAGCCCTGAGCCTCTGGGCTTTTTTGGTTCCTGTTTAGTAACATTTACAACTAAACCGCGTGTTGCAGGGATTTTTTATTTTAATTTTTATTTTATTTTAATTTTTATTTTATTTTAATATTATTTTCATTTTTTCCAAGCTCAGTAATAGGAAGGGGCTCTGAGCTTTGATGTAACTCCTGAAGCCCCAACTCATATATTTTCAGGCATTAAAAAGTGGGTTGCCCAAGGGACCAACTTGGAGTGGAAAGTGGCAGCCCCCTCCTCGCAGCGGCTGTGCCCGGCTCCGAGCCCAGCCCTGGCTGGAGATGTGCTGCCATCTCTGGAGAGGACCGCGATACGGCAGTCCCGGGGCCCAGAAACCCGCCGAGAAGTGATTTATCTGCTTTGCAAGTGCAAACCTTGGTGGCTGCAGCCAGAGCTGGGCTCGCCCGGAGGTAGCGGTGGCCGGCTGGAGACTCCAAGTCTGCTCCCAGTGCAGGTAGGACACCAGTAAGGGCAGAACGCAGATTAAAAGCGTTACCGAAGCCAGATGAGCGTGTCAAGGTCGCTGGGACGTGCACGGGCCCAGCCGGGGAGCAGGGATGATGCAGGGACAGGCGGGTCACCCCAGCAGCCTGCAAGCCCCTACCACGCTTGGTGGCTCCATGATTTCTTTCCTCTGATGATAAACTCGTGGATGGGTCAGACACGGTGGTGTATGCATCACCTCAGGGCTCGGGTGGAGTCTGTATTCATGCACCTTCAGAAAGAACCTGGTTTTTTTGTTAATTTAATTGCTGCTTTCCAAGGAGCATGGTTGCCCTGGGCTCTAAATACACATATCATGGGGCAGGGACCTCTCCTGGGAGGGTCTCCGGGAGTGAATCCTCGTTGGGGTCATGGGCAGATCATAGAATCATAGAATCATAGAATCACTAAGGTTGGAAAAGACCTCTAAGATCATCGAGTCCAACCGTCAACCCCCCCATGCCCACTAAACCAGGTCCCTGAGCGCCTCATCTACACGTCTTTTAAATACCTCCAGGGATGGTGAAATACCTCCAGGGATGGTGATGGCCTGTCCCAGCCTGGGCACACACCGAGCACCCACGGCTCACGTTGCTGCACGCTCCTAGCCTGGCCGTGCCTGGTCCATCTGTCCTGAGCAGTGTATGGATCCATACGGTGGAGGAGATCCCAGGCCAGGGAGGACAACAGCAAGATTTTGCAGAGCCATTATCTCACCTGGCCTTCATCCTGCCGCGGTGAAACAGGTCTGGTGAAAGCCACAGCGCAGGCTCGGTGCTGTTGACTCTGCGGTGCCACGTGAGCCATCTCCAAGTCAATAACACGCCAGTAACATGAAACCGATACACGGACCAACCCTCATTTCCTTTCTTTCTCCTTAGAAAAGCCCAATGAAAGGCACTGAGCCAGGAGCTTGCAGGTCCCCCAAACACATCCCCAAATACAGGTCTGCCCTTTTCTCCAGCCAGGAGAGCGTGGCTGGTCAAATAGGCAGAGCCAACCCAACCAGGTCACCTCCAGCAAGCCCCAAGATAGATTTCAGCGAGTTTCTTCCTTCAAAAACAGAATCTATTTGACACCAAGAGTAAAGATTGCGTGAGAACTGGCAGGAACACGACTACACCTTGCAAGGCTTAGCTAAATAGAGAGAGAAGTATTTGCCCTCTCTCCTCCAAGGACACTAAGCAGATGGGGACTTTGGTCATCATAATTTTTTTAGCCTAAATTGTCACTTGAGGCAGAATTTAAATCCAGTTAATATGTGTGGTTGAGGGGAAATGGATCTTTCATTAAAATGATCGTTTCCTTGCATGCTTGCACCGTGAGGTTATACATCCCAGGCTCTGTATTCTCTCAATTACTGCTCTTATTAGGGCTCAGGATCGTCATAAATACTGAATTAAAATAATTACAGCAGGACAGGTAGCCATCTGAGTAACACAAATGCAACATTAGCGCTTGGAGGAATCAATTTTCGAGAGAAGAGCAAGCCACGGCGGAGAAATTACAGCCCCGCTCGGGGGATACAGGGTTAGGGGGGGGATAATGGGCATCCCGGGGAGGGACCCCCCCTGCCCTTCGGCTTCTCGGCGTGGCTGTGAGCTGCTGCTCAAGTTTTTGAGTCTCCACACCCCCAAAGGCTCCCTCACACCCCCCTCACCCAGGCCGGAGACACCCCAAAGCAGCCCCGGATAACCCCCCTTGGCATGAAAGGGGATCACACACAGGACAAGGCGATGGAGCAGGGCTCCGAACCACTTTTATTTAATGCGGGGACACACACCCCTCTCCTCCCTGTGCGTCCCCGCTGCCCTGAAGCCACACACCAAGACCCTCCTGCTTTCCTGGAGCCGGGCGCTCCCCAAACCCTCCACAAAGTGCTGCTGCTCGGAAATATTCACAGGTCCCCGGGAACCCCCCCGGTTCCTCTCCGGGGCAAAACGCAGCCCCGGGGAGGGGGCAGAAACGCTTCATGTCCGCCCCTCGCTGCGAGCCGGGTGCCATTCCCGCTTGTGACAGCCCCATGCTGCCCCGGGATGCTCCGGGGTGGGGGCGCGGGGCCGAAGACTCGCTCCTCATCCTCACCAGCAGCCGCTGGCTTCTGCAAGACCCGTGCGCTCAGGAGAAGCCAAGCTGTGGGGTGTCTGTCCTGCGCCAGCCCAGGGGACAGAACTGGCTGTCCCCTCCCGGGCTGGGCCCTTTCAGGGTGGCTTTCCGGGAGTTCAGCCTCCGGCAAACCCTCCGGACGAACATGCGGAAGACGGAGGTGCGGAAGATGATGAAGACCCAGGGGTCCACGATGGAGTTCACGGAGAGGAACCGCAGGGCGCTGAGGTCAGCGTTCTCGTTGAAATCGGCGGCAAATGCCCCCATGTACGCCCGGATCTGTTAAAAACCCAAAGAAATAGAGAAAAATGACAAAAGATCTCACTACAGGGGTAAAGCTGAGAGTAAAATAATTCCCATGGGGGGAGCAAAAGCAGTTTTAACCCCCAATACCCTTATGCATCGAATCAGCACATATTATGGGTTGCAGACCCTGAAACTGGGAGTTGGGGCTGGGTCACGGGTGGTCGTGGCACAGGGCCACCATGTCCCCATCAGGGTTAGAGCTAAAGGGGTGGCTCCAGTGACTGGGGCTGTTTCACGGATAAAGGGAGCATCCGACCTCCGCAGGCTGCAGCGGTGGGTGCTGCTCTGCCCCCGAGGCTGGGGCACCCCACTTGCATTGCCCCCCACTTGCGATGGGTATCGGACCAGGCGTCCGTTGGGTAATTCGGCTGGGCCGCAGCCCGACGGTGGCCCTTGCTGGGTCAAGGTCCTTCCTCCACCTCCCCAAGCCCTGCTTGTCTGAGGACCACAGGGCTTTTGCTGGGGTTATTACAAAACCCAGCTCAGTCATGCTGGGGCTGCTGGTGGCTGGCGCGTCACGATAACGGCTCCAGTGTGTGACAGAAGGGACAGGGAATGGAGGTGGAAGTTGTCACCTAGGGCAGTGGCAGCACCTGCACCCCCCACCCTGATTTTGGGCTAGTCCCCCCCGCTGCGGCACCCGCTCTGCTCACAGTGGGTGACAGCAAGGCGGTGCTGCAGGATCCGGCCCCGGGACATGGGACACAAGGGCTCTTTCCTGCTGGGATTTTCCCACCCCATCACCCCACCAGTGGGACTCCCATCCCTGGGGAAGAAGGGGGAGGATTTCAGGGAGTATTTCCCCCCCAGGTCGGGAAATCCAGTGCAGTTCAAAGGGAGCTGGATCTACCCAGCACCTCCGGGACGGCGGGGTGAGGATGGGGGGGTTATTGAAGGGTCTAACGCAATGACCCGACCTCCCTAGGAATAGGTGCTGGGGGGGGTTAAAGCAATGAACCGACCCCCCCAACACATCCAACACCTCTGGGACAGAGTGGCGGTGATGGGGGGGTTATTCCATGGGGGTTAAAGCAATGAACTAACCCCTGGAGATGGGATGGTGCTGGTGGTGGGTATTCTGGGGGGGGCAATGCAATGACCTGACACACCCCACCCCCCCCCGGGACAGGGTGGTGGTGATGAGGGGAAGGTTATTCCAAGGGGGCTAAAGCAATGAACTAACTGCCCCCATCCTGGGATAGGGCTTATTCCATGGGGATTAAAGCAACGACCAGAACCCTGGGACGAGGGGGGAACACTCAGAGGGGGGGCAAAGTAATGACACAAACTTCTTGACAACTCTGGGACAGAGTGGTGGTGATGGGGGGGTTATTCCATGGCGGTTAAAGCACTAAATTAACCCCAGGGATGTGGTGCTGGGTATTCCAAGGGGCGCAACCTCCCAGAACGGGGTGGTGGGGACAGGGGGCGTTATTCCGAGGGGGTTAAAGCAATAATTGGACCCTTAGGGATATAGTGGTGTGTTATTTAGAGGGGACTAAAGCAATGAGTCCCCCCCCCTAATACCTCCAGCAGTGGGTGATGGTGCCAGAGTTTATTCCAAGGGGCCACAGCAATGACTTGTCCCTCCCCATGACTTAGTGGTGGTGACGGGGGGGTTATGCCAAGGGGGTTTAGGCAATGACCCAACCCCTGCGGACAGGCTGGGGTAGTATTCAGAGGAGGGCAAAGTATTGCCCTGAGCCCCCAGGAGCAGATCCTGGTGCCTGGGTTTATTCCAAAGGGCAAAACCAACGACTTGATCCCCCCGGGACAGAGTGGTGCTGCTGGGGGGGCTATTCCAAGGGGCTTTAGGTAACGACCTGACCCCCGTGGATGGGGTGAGAGACTATTCAGAGGGGGCCAAAGCAACAATCCAGCCTCCTTGGGAGGAGGCGGCGGTGAGGGGGGGATTATTTTCCAGGGGGGTTAATGCAATGACCGACCCCCGGGGATGGGGTGTGGGTATTCAGGGGGGGCAAAGCGACCACCCGAGCTCCTGGAGGTGGGGGGGCGGGGCAGGGGGCTGTTCCGGGGTAGGGGGCTGTCGGGGTTACTCACGATGAGCGGCAGGGAGCAGATGGTGAAGAGTACGGTCATGAGCCCCAGAAGGACGAGGTGGTCGAGCTCCTCCATGCGCGGGGCGGCGGCGGCGGGGGGAACCCCACGGCGGGGCTGCCGCCGTGCCACGCTGTAGAGGTGCCGCATGCTGCTCACGTTGCAGGCGCCGATGGCCAACACCAACAAGCCCATCAGGCTGGCGTAGAGGACGGGAAAGCCGAGCTGGCGCGGCCCGCCGCCAGCCATGCGGATGAAGCACCATGTCCCGGGGCAGTACTGCATGGGCACCCCAAAACCCAGCAGCGGCAGGGCGCAGAAAAGGGCGCAGAGCCCCGCCGCCGCCGGCCCCAACGTGGCACCCAGCCGCCGGGTGAGATGCCGTCGGTAGAAGTAGGGATGCCCCAGCGAGAGCCAACACTCCAACGCCATGGCCAGCAGCAGCAGGGTGGGGGCCAGCCCGAAGAAGGCCATGAGGAAGGCGAAGAGCTGGCAGAGGACGCCCGGTTCACCCTCGGTACGCCCGCCCGGTCCCAGCTCGCTGAGGCTGCGGTTGTAGGCGTAGGCTGCCAGCACGATGGGGCTGAGCAGGCACTTGCCCAGCAGGTCGGTGACTGCCAGCCCGCTCACCAGCACGTAGAAAGCGGAGACCCGCGGCGGGCGACCGCCGGGGGACCGGGAGCGGCGCCGGTGCTGGCCCAGCAGCAGCAGCGCCAGCACGTTGCCCAACAGCCCGGCGGCGAACAGCACCGAGCTGGGCACCGCCGACTGCCCGCTTTCGATGTACCGGCTGCTACGGCACCGGTAACCCTCCGTCTCCATCGGGATATCCCGCACCGGGATGCACCGCACCGGGATGGGATGTCCCGCACCGCAGCGGGCTGCGCCGCGGCTGCCGGCGGCGACTGGCCCGGTGGGGCGGGCGGCCCCCGCCGGCGGAGGGAGGGAGGGAGGGAGGGAGGGAGGGGAGAGGCGGTGCGGCACGGCCGGGCACGGCCCCCGGGGCGGCCCCTTCCCGCCGCCCGGCCCTCCCCGGGCCGTCGGAGGGCGGCTGCGGGGTGGGGGGACGCGGCGGTGCCCCGGGAGAGGCGCGGGTGCGGGAGGGGGGCGAGCCCCGGGAGGAGAGACGGGAAGGGGGCCGGGGCTGAGTCCCGGGGGGGTTACGGGTAAGGGGGCACGGGGGGGGCCCGGGGGGGGTACGGGTAAGGGGGGCACGGGGGAGTCCCGG
>VZTQ01051720.1:176693-206322 GCA_013400755.1 Pelecanoides urinatrix
CCCTTCCTGCCAGCCCCCCTTCCTCCTCTCCATCATCTCCCTCTGTCCCTCCATCTTCCCATCCTTCCCAGCCCTCCTTCCATCCCTCCCCATCTCTCCATCTTCCCACCCTCCTCCTCTCCATCCCTCTGTCCCGCCATGCCTCCCTCCTTCTATCTTTTCACCTCTCCATCTTTCCATCCCTCCTCCTCCTCACCCCCTTCCTCCCCAGCCATTCCCCTTGACACCCAGCTCCCCTAACTCCCTCTCGCCACCCCTGCCCCTCCACATGTCTTTGCTGCCTCCACCCCTCCACCACCACACGTGTCTTTCCTCCATCCATCCCTTTTTCCTGCATCCATCCCTTTTTCCTGCATCCATCCCTTTTTCCTGCATCCATCCCTTTTTCCTCCATCCATCCCCCTTTTTCCTGCATCCATCCCCCTTTTTCCTCCATCCATCCCCCTTTTTCCTCCATCCATCCCCCTTTTTCCTCCATCCATCCCCCTTTTTCCTCCATCCATTTTCCCCCTCCACCCCACTCCCGCTCTCTCCTGCCCGATGTCTCCGGCTCCGGAGGAACAAGAGGGCTTTCTCCTTTGCAGCTGTTCCCCCACCAGCAGCGGCTGCAGCTGGGACGGCCCCTGAGCTGCAGCTCTCTGGGGGGATGGAGAAGCCCGAGGTCTTTGTTTTCTCCCCGGCCGGATGGGGCCACGCGGTCTCAGGGCTCTCAGCCCTGTGCCCCACTCCACCGGGGAGGGGGGGACCGGTGGTGGAAGCACTTCTGCAGCTCCTGAGCACCCTGCGCCGCTCTCCCTGCAGGTGGGGACCAACGGGGTCATCTCCACCCAGGATTTCCCCAGGGAGACCCAGTACGTGGATGACGATTTCCCCACAGACTTCCCCGTCATCGCTCCCTTCCTGGCCGACCTCGACACCTCCGGTGACAGAGGGAACATCTACTACCGGCAAGATGACTCTCCGGACGTGCTGGACCAGGCTGCGGGCTACATCCAGGCTGGGTTCCCCCGCACCGCCGGCTCCTTTGTGCCCACCAACGTGTTCATCGCCACCTGGGAGGACGTGGGTGCCTACCAGGAGCTCTCGCAGGACACCAAACCCTCTGAGAAGGTGAGGCCGATGGGCTGAGGTTGGACGCCCATCCTACGTGTCGTGAGAGGATGAGTCTTCCTTGTGTAGCACCCAAAAATGCTCAGTCTTTTCTTTCTGGATGGCTGGATGGTGGGTCCAGCCTTGGATGAGCACCGGGGGAGACATGGAGCTTCTCCTCTCTGCTCAGAGCTGCAGCGGTGGTGGGTCTGTTGGCTTTGCTGATGGACAGAAGAGGTTTACAAGTTGCCTTCAACTCCATGGTTGGAGGTGCTCAGGCTTTTCCCTGCTTTTCAGGCAAAGCTTTGCAGGGCAGAGCTGGAACAGGGGCAGTTGGGGGAAGCCATGGCCCAGGTCACCCATCATCCTTTTGCCGGTGGCTTGGGGTTGGTCCTTCCTTCTGCCCGCACGCTGATTAACGCTGCTGGCGAGGAACCAGCTCCAGAGTTTCCACCGTGGGTTGATTTTGTGTCTGGAAAACAAGCTCGTCGGTGGTCTGCTGGGTCGGGGAGGTGACCTGTGCTCTCCACCCACGGGCTGATAAAGCTCCTGCGTGGGTGGACCTACAGCTCTGCCTTTCCCCAAAAACGCTGGATCCGCGGCTGGGGCAGGAGCCGTCACGTTAGGCTGATGACGCTCCGAGGAGGTGACGGTGACGCTGTGCCGGCAGGACGGGCTTCTTGAAACGAGCTGAATATGAAGAGCTGCAAGAGGAAAACTCGCGTGGTGAATACCCAGAGCCGCGCGATGGGTGATGGGCTCTCACCACGGCGCGGTGGGCTGAACCCAAAGCCCATCAGCAGCCAAACGAGTCCCCATGGGCCACCGGGAGCCGTCCCTGCCAGCCGTCCCCCCGCTCCGGGGCCCTTCGGTAGCGGGTTGCTGAGAGGTGGCCAAGCAAGGGAAGAAACCGAGGGTTGGAAGGAAACAACGCACATTTTTTCCTCTAATTTAAAACTTGGGAAAGCAGCTGAAGAGATGCCATCAGGGGCCTCGCAGCGACCTTGCAGCCATCAAAAACGCAGCCTCCTCTTCTCTTCCCAATTGTTGGGTTTTTTTTTTTTTTTTCCCCTTGCTGAGAAGTTGGATCGGGTTTTAAAATGAAACCCGCCTTGCTCGGAAACGAGCAGCTCCAGGGAAAGCTTCATTTAAGACGCGCTGAAATGCAGCTTGTGCCTGCGCTTTGCTGAACTCCCCCTTAGCCAAAACTGCTAAAAAACTCCCCAAACCCCCCTTTTTTCTTACCAAACCTGCCGTTTATTGAAACGCTGCCCTCGAAGCCTTTACCCCCCCACTTTGGAAAAGTTGCGGCTCATCCTTTTTGAACCTTGAAAGCAGAAACCTGGGTTAAGGTGGGGGGGTTAGAGGCTCCCCGGTCCCCTGCCCTGGGGGTCCTGCCCAGCCGGGAGGTCTGGCAGTGCTGCCGGCAGCGCCCTGTCCCCTCCTGCTCCTTGGGGACACACTCCTTGTCCCTGCAGTGACACTTTCCAGGGCTACGGAGCGAGAGCTGACCCCGCTTCTGCGGGAGCAAAAATTGTCCTTTGGGTTGGAATTTGCCCTTTGCAGCTCTTTGCCGGGAGCAGCCGGCTGCGAGCCGGGGGCTTCCCCCCGCCTTCGCTCTCTGCCCCGCGCCCCGCCATGCCAGCGCGGTGGTGTCACCCACCGGGTCCCCCCCCTCGCCGCCCACCGCAAGGCAAAATGAGCCCTGCAGCTGCCGCCGCGATTCGGCTGCGTGGGGGGAGGAATCCGGCCCCGAGGGTGTGGGGGGGTTATCCCCCCCACCCCCACCCCCAGCTTTTTGGCCGCCTTTGCACGGGGTCTCTGAATGCCCAAGTGTGTGACGAGCACAACAAGGCTCTTTATATCCCGTGGGGCCAACGGGAAACCCTGCGATGCCCCGGGGGCCCTGCGCCCCAAAATTGGGGCTGGCGCTGCGGGGTCAGGCAGGGCTGGGCTGGGGGAGGGCTGCACGGGGGGAGCCCCCACCCCTCCTGCCCGCTGCTCCGGGGCTGAAACTGGGAGTTTAATCCTTTTTCCTTCGCTCGGGCACCGTTCCCTGCTCCTGGGGAAGGGCTGCTGCTGCGTGCTTATATTTATTTATTCAGAGAGCAGGACCTATGCGGGGGGCGGGGGGGGGGGGGCTGACCCAAATGCTGCAAGCGTTGGTTTGGGGGTGACCGCGATATGTGCGTGTGGATTCTCTGGTGGCTCGTAAGGGTTGTGCTCGCGCCGCAGCCTGGCCCGTCCGTGGGTTATTGCTGCGGTCCCGCTCCCGGGCGCAGCCTCGCTCGGGGCTGGCGCGGCCCCAAGGCTCGCAGGGCTGGCACGGCAGGCAGCCAGCGTGCCTATAGCGGGACGTATGGCTGCGGGGAAGGCGGGAGCACAGGCATGTTTTTTCCTGAGGAAACCAAGCTAAAATTGTTCTCAGGGGGAAGCAGGGTTTTCCTCCGGTGCCGTTGGGATGGAGGGGGGCTGCTGGTGTCAGGGGCTGGACGGGATGCAGCGTGCCAACCCGCTGTGTGGGTTACGTGGCCAGGGATGCTCCTGGGCATGGCACAGGGTTGTCACCGTCCCTCTGTGACAGCTCCAAGGGACAGCCCTGCAGCTGTGAGGGGGTGGTCTGACTGTGTCGTGGGCTCCTGTGGAGGATGCTGAGCATCTTCCCAGCACGTTGAACTGGGGTTTGGCTGTGCACGAGCAGCACTTGCTCCTGCCCTTCCCTGGGAGGTGTCTGCAGGCTGATGGAGGGCTCTTTTGGGGTGCTTACGTGCACTGTGGTGTGTGCGGAGGTGGCTGTTGTGTCCCCAGTCCCTTCCTTGTCTCAGTCCTCCGCTGGGGTCTTGCTCTCCTGTGACATCCATTTGTCCTGCTCTCCCTTTGGCAGCTCAACACCTTCCAGGCGGTCGTAGCCTACGATGATGAGGACACCTACGCCATCTTCCTCTACCCCAGTGGTGGCCTCCAGTTCCTGGGGACGCGACCCAAGGAGTCCTACAACGTCCAGCTGGAGCTGCCAGCCAGGGTGGGCTTCAGCCGGGGGGACGGTGACGACCCGAAGAGGGACGGGCTCTTCCACAGCCTGGCCAGCAGCGAGCGGGCTCTGAGGCGGCTGGAGAGGTGCGTGGTGCCCGGGGGGGTGGGCAGGGGGAGCAGGGTCACCTTCTCCCAGCCCCCAGAGCCTTTTAAAGGCTGGAAGAAGGAGGGGAGTGAGCTGGGGGTGATGGGCTGCATCGGGAGGTTCGGCCCCGTGTGCACGGGAGCTTTTTGGGAGCTACATTTGGGGTCCCCGGGGCGGGGGGTACCTTTAGGGGGGGTTTTCCACTGTGGCTGTGATGGATGTGTGTGTGTGCTGCTGTCTTGCAGGGAGAGCAACGCGGGGCTGCCCGGCGTGTGGGTCTTCCACGTGGGCAGCGCAGCCCCCCTGGAGCACGTGGAACCGGGGGACGGTGGGGGAACCCACCCTGGCGTGCCCCAGAGCCCCGAACCCCATGCCGCCAGCGCTGCCGATTACACCCGCGCACTCTACAGCCATGCCGACCACGCATCCTCGGAGCTGCCGGCGCAGCACACCTCGGAGGCCACGTCACCGCATCCCGACCACAGACCCCGCGCCCCGGCGCTGCTGGGCATCGTCCCCAAGGGGCTGCCCGCGTCCCCGGGGCAGGAGCGGAGCCGCCGGCTGCACCCCGATGGGGACGGCAGCACCCGGCAGAGCTACTCCCCCAACCCCTCTTCCTACAGCTCCGGGCATCACGGCGTCGGCGTGGAGGAAGACGTGCATTTTAACCCCGACGGTGAGTGGCCGCAGCCCCTCCGATGAGCGAGCGGGGATGTCTCGTGGTGGGTGGCTCCCTAAAAAAGGCCTCTTCGCTGCAAGCTCATCGCTTCCCAAGCAGCCGGGGCTGGAGCTAGCGTGGGGCTGGCATCGCTCCTGCAAAGCTGCTGCCCTTCCAGCTCCTCTCCTCCCAGCCAAATCCTGCTGCCAAGGGGCTGCTGGAGCCGTACGTCCCTGCCCGCCGGGTTTGCTGCTGCTCTGCCTTGCGTTGCAAGGAGGGAAGCTCAGGGGACGGGGAAGATCGGGAATAGATCCCAGCGTGGGGCCAGGGCTGGCCGTGCCGCCCCTCCTCACCACTGCCGGGCTGGTGGGGAGCCGCCGTGGCAGGTGCCCGGGGGAGCGAAGCCCTGTCCCTGGCTGGCTGTCTCCCAAAAATACGCAGGAACTTGATCTCTCGCCCTCTGTCAGATCTGCCTGAAATCAGGCAACAGGTTTGAAACCCTGAGCCTCCCATGTGCATCCCGGGCGGCTTTCTTCGGAAGCGCCGCTGCCGGCTGTCCCATCTCCCGACGGTGTTTTTGGGACTGGGAGGGGCAGGGTGCCCACTCCCAGGAGGGGTGGATTTGTCACCGTGTCCCCAACCCTTTCCCCTTGGCTCCAGTGTTCACCTACAGCGCGGCCAGCAAGGAGACGTGCGCCCGGTACCACGGGCGCTGCTCCCCGCACGCCTTCTGCACCGATTACGCCACCGGCGTCTGCTGCCATTGCCGGGCCACCTACTACGGCAACGGGCGGCAGTGCCTGCCCGAAGGTACGTGGGACGGGCGACGGGGACGGGCACCCCGTGCCTGGGTGGCCGCTGCCAGGGGTGCCCGTCTCCCTGCCCAGGGGCCGTGCATCGCCTCAACGGGAAGGTGAGCGGGAGCCTGACGGTGGGACGGGCGTCCGTCCGCTTCCAGGACGTCGACCTCCACGCCTACATCGTGGGCAGCGACGGCCGAACCTACACGGCCATCAGCGGGGTGCCCCAGCCCGCTGCCCGTGCCCTCCTGCCCCTCCTGCCCGTCGGCGGGCTCTTCGCCTGGCTCTTCGCTCTGGAGGAGCCCGGCTCCGAGAACGGCTTCAGCGTCACCGGTGAGCGGGGACCCAGGATGCGCCACCGAGCCCCGTTGCTCGGCGGGACGCGGCTCCTGCTGGGGTGGCCTGGCTCAGATACGGGGTGACGTGTGGCTTGAGGGGTGCGGGTGGGGGTTCAGGGCAGCCCCCTGGCTCCTCCGATCGCCTCCCCAGGTTCAGCTGGCTGTCACCTTGCTGTGAGCCCTCACGGAAGAGTGCGGAAGGATGCTTTGGGGATGTATTCCCTCAAAATCCTACAACTGAATGCTGCTTGTTCCCTTTTCCTGCCCAGGCGCCGAATTCACCCAGAGCCTGGAGGTGACCTTCTACCCCGGGGAGGAGACAGTCCATGTCACTCAGACGGCCGAGGGCCTGGGGCCGGACAATTACTTAAGCCTTAAGACACACATCCAGGGCCAAGTGCCCTCTCTCCCGGAGAACGTCACTGTCCACATCGCTCCTTACAAGGAGCACTACCACTACTCCAGCTCAGGTAGGTGCTCAGCCCCGCGTTCGGTTTCTCGCACTCCATCCCTGCGTGCCGCGTTTGGAGCAGCCCAAAACCACCCCGTCCCCACCGCGGTTCCCAATATCCAAGAGGCATCGATGCTGAAGCCGCTTCTCCCCCATCCCCGGGGATTTTTTTTTTTACCGTCCGGCAGCCGTGATGTCCTCTGCTCACCGGGAGTACGTCCTGGCCGCGGGGACGGCCAACCAGACCTTGTCCTACCGCCTGCGCCAGAACATCACCTTCGCCGGCTGCCCGTACGCCCGCCTGCCCGCCCGGCAGCGGCTGAGCGTGGCGCACGCCTTCGCCCTCTACGACGGCCAGGAGCACGTCCTGCGCTACGCCCTCGCCGCCCGCATCGGCTCGGCACGAGGTGAGCTCCAGCACCCACCCCCGGGGTGCCAGCCCCCACCGGGGGATGCTGCTCTCTCCTGCCCGCTCCCGGCAGTGTGCTCGTTTTGCCCAAAAACAGCCAAAAAAGAGGGTTTTCTTTTCCAAGCAGCATGAGCGGAAGCGCTCCCGGCATGGAGGGGCCGCAGGGTGGGTGGCACTGGGTGGCACAGCCCCGGGTCCCTGCGTGGGACAAGGGTGCTGCGGCGCAGCGGTGATGCCTGTGTCGGATATAAGTGGGTTGTTCCCCGCTCCCCGTGTCTCCCAGGCCTTTTCCTCCCCACTAACATCCCTCCTTGCCCGCAGATGATGCCGAGAATCCCCCGGTGAACCCGTGCCACGACAGCACGCACACGTGCGAGGCAACGGCGCGCTGTCAGCCCGGCGCGGGGATGGAGTACACCTGCGAGTGCGCGGCCGGGTACCGCAGAGACGGACGGGGCTGCCGAGGTAAGCGGGGGCTGCGGGGGGTGGGGATGGTGCACCCCGTCCCCCGTGGGGCACCATGGTGGCCGCAGCCGTTTGGGGTGCTGGGACGTGCATCGCAGCACCCACGATCTCAAGAGGTCCCAGAGCTGCACCAAAGATTTGGGTGAATCATGGGGGGGGAAACTGAGGCAGGGGTGCTGGGTGGAGGGGTCCCAGTGCTGGGGGGCTGCTGGGGGCACCTGGGGTAGTGTTCCAGGAGCATTGCAGGGACAGAGGAAGCAGCAGACATGGGACGGGCAGCTTGGGGCAGGACATCCCCCCCCAGGCCAGTCAGACCCCAAAAATGGGGGTGTCTCCCCCTTCCTCTAGAAGTGGACGAGTGTGCAGAGGGCCTGAGCCAGTGCGGCCCCTTCACCGTCTGCCTGAACGAGCCGGGCAGCTACCGGTGCGAGTGCCGCAGCGGGTACCGGCCGGCGGAGGACGGGCAGGCGTGTGTGCGTAAGTGCCAGCCCCGCGGTTTGGCGTCCCCCTGGCGTCTGTGCCCCACGGGGCTCACCCCGGCCACCCCCTTACCCTCCTGTCCCCCCAGCAGTGGCACTGGCGACCGACCCCTGCGAGGACGGGAGCCACCCCTGCGCGCCGGGGGACCGGGCACGCTGCCTGCCCCGCGCCGGGGGCCACCCTGCCTGCGAGTGCCTCCCCGGGTACGCCGGCGATGGCATCGACTGCTCCGGTACGGACCACAGGGTGCCTGCCAGGGTGGCCCCACGCAGCCGCCGGGGTGCCCTGCCTGGCTGATCCCCATCCTACCCTTGCACAGATGTGGACGAGTGTGCCGAAAACCCGTGTCACCCGGCCGCCGCCTGCTACAACACGCCGGGCTCCTTCTCCTGCCGGTGCCAACCTGGCTACGAGGGCGATGGCTTCCAGTGCACGCACGGTAAGGCTGCCCGGCTCGCCCCAGCGCCGGTTCTGCCCGGTGCGGCTTCCCCCATCCTCACTCTGCTGTTGCTCTGGCTCTCCCGGCGACGGAAGCGAGCACGCAGCGGCTGACGCCGTGCCAGCACGAGCAGCTGTACCCGCGGGCGGTGCCGCCGGGACCCTCGCCCGTGGGCGACGGGCACATGCCCCAGTGCGACGAGGAGGGTCAGTACCGGCCCCTGCAGTGCCACGGCAGCACCGGGCACTGCTGGTGCGTGGACGCCGCGGGGCAGGAGATCGCCGGCACGCGGACGGCGCCGGGCAGCACGCCGCCTCGCTGCGGGAGCCCAGGTCGGTGCCGCCCCGCAGGGCTCGAGGGGGTGAGGGGAGGTGGGTTGGGTCCTTTGGCATCTCGTCGGTATCCCGATGGGATCAGCGGGCACCCAGGAGATGCCCTGGCTGGCTGCGTCGGTTGTGCTGGGTGGCAGAGGGTGTTGAGGGGGGGCTGGAGCAGGCAGAGCCCTGCCTGTCCCTGCCCATCCCGCACGGCTGCAGCACTTTGGCCGTGGCCACCAACAGCGGGGCTGTGGCAAGCAGAGGGGACCCAACCACCCGACCGGGGACTTTTCTGCTGCAACCTGGGTGCAGGGTGCTGCCAAATGGGTGGTGGGGCATCTCGGGGGGCTCCTGGGTCTTTAGGGCACCTTGGCCTTTGGGGTTATAGTGGCAGTGGCCATTGGGGCAGCTTCTGTGTCCTTTTGCGATGGAGGGGACAGCCACGGGGTGCCGAGGGGGCTGGAGAGGGGCAGCCCCGGCCCAAGGGGGGAGGCCAAGCGGTGCCGGCAGAGCATCGCCCAGCACCTGCAGTCCTGGGTGAAGCGGGGCCAAACCCGGGTGCCAAGCGGGACCAGGGGAGCTGCGTGGCACCCCCTGAGCCCGGGGCGGGGGTGTTTGCTTCCAGCGGAGTCCGTCCAGCAGCTGACCCCCTGCGAACATGAGCGGCTGTACCCGCGGGCGGTGCCGCCGGGACCCTCGCCCGTGGGTGACGGGCACGTGCCCCAGTGCGACGAGCAGGGCCGGTACCGACCCCTGCAGTGCCACGGCAGCACCGGGCACTGCTGGTGCGTGGACGCCGCGGGGCAGGAGATCGCCGGCACGCGGACGGCGCCGGGCAGCACGCCGCCTCGCTGCGGGAGCCCAGGTCGGTGTCCGGAGGAGCCGGGGGTGCCTTCCCCTCCCTGCAGCACCCCAGCATCCTTAGCAAAGGGGGGCACCCAGCAAAGAGGGTGCCCCCAAGCTTGCACATGGGGTCCATCACAGGGGGGGTGACCGTTGCTCTCCCCATGCCAGAGCCCACGGAGCGGCCCCGCACCATGTGCGAGCGCTGGCGGCAGAGCTTACTGGAGCACTACGGGGGCAGCCCCCGCAGCGACCAGTACGTGCCGCAGTGCGAGGCGGGGGGCGACTTCACCCCGCTGCAGTGCCACGGGGACAGCGGGTACTGCTGGTGCGTGGACGAGAGCGGCAGGGAGATCCAGGGCACGCGCTCGGAGCCCGGCAGCACCCCGCCATGTAAGAGCTCAGCACCCTAAGTGTGACCCCCCCACACACCATCTAGCACAGCACAGGCTCCTGGAGCTGCACCCCGCTCCTGCTCGGGTGCGGAGCCGAGGGGACGATGCTCCCCGAGCCATCTCTCTCTCTCTCCCTCTCTCTCCCCTCCCCGACCCCATTTATGTGCCAGGTCTCCCCAGCGTCGCACCACCCAGCGTCCGGCCCTCGCCCCGGCCCGACGTGTCCCCACCAGCCACAGGGACCTTTCTGCTCTACGCTCAGGGACAGCAAATAGGTTACCTCCCGCTCAACGGCACGCGGCTGCAGAAGGAGGCGGCGAAGACCCTGCTCTCCCTGCATGTACAGTATCTCCAGCGCGGGGGTCGGGGTGCAGGACCACCGGGAGGGAGTTAGGGACAGGCTGATGCTGCGGCTCCGTGTTTCGCGTCTCCCCGGACCTCTTTTGTCTGAGCTGCGATGGTTTGAGGGGTCACCTCTTGAAGGTTGATGTTGGTTTGTAGGGACATCGGCTGTGCCGGCTGCTTTGGCGCTGAGCCTCTTCCTCCAGCCGTCCCCCAGCAGAGGGGCAGGTCACAACACGGGGCTGCCTGCAAAGGGAAGCAGCGCGGGTGCTTGCTGAGCTCCCCCGGCTGTTGGTCACGGGCCCCAGGCTGCCAACTTGCACGTCTCTACTGCAAACTTGCCTTTTCCCTTCCTTGGACTCCTCTTGGAGCGTGGCCATGTGCATCTCCAGCCAGGCCAGACCGAGGGAGAGGAACGCTAAAAGCTGGGCCATGACCCTCCCCGCACCCCGGGGAACTGAAACACCTTGCCAAGAATTCCCTTTCCTCGTCCTGAAGGTCATTCCTCCGGCTGGCTTCGCTGTTGGAGCAGTCTCTCCTTCAGCCAAAGGGTTTCAAACCCATCTGGACGTGGGTGTGTGCCTGTGACAGCTGGCCTAAAAACCTCTGCTACAGGATTGAGCCGGGGGTGTGCAGCAGGAGCCCATCGGTGTTGGGTTTTGCCGGGGAAAAGGAATTTGAGCGTCATTCCCCTGTTGCTGCATCTTGCGGAGTGCCCCGTGCAGCTCCCAATGCTGGCTGGCGGGATAAAGGTGCTCATTGAGCCTCCTGGCAAGATTTCACCCTGTATCCCTCTCCCTACACTGGCAGGGCTCCATCGTGGTGGGGATCGACTATGACTGCCGGGAGAAGACGATCTATTGGACCGATGTGGCCGGCCGGACCATAAGCCGGGCGAGTCTGGAGCCAGGCGCCGAGCCGGAGACCATTATCAACTCAGGTGTGCTCCCATCACCGGGGACATCTGCCCAAAGACACATCCATGCCAGTTTGTGCCCATCGCGCTTCTGAGGTTGTCCTGCTTTGGGGTCCTCCCTCTGCGCTCACATCCCTCGGTTGTGGGGCAGGCGGGTCGGGGCACTGTGACAGGTCCAGGAGCAGCACGTCCCCAGCCACTGACCACGTTTGTCCCTCGGGCAGGGCTCATCAGCCCCGAGGGGCTGGCGGTGGACCACCTGCGGCGAGCCATGTTCTGGACCGACAGCGGCCTGGATAAGATCGAGAGAGCCCGGCTGGACGGCTCGGAGCGGCGGGTGCTCTTCGACACGGAGCTCGTCAACCCCCGGGCCATCGCAGTGGACCCTGTCCGAGGGTGAGCAGCAGCGTTTCCGGAGGGATTTGCACGCAGGGCTTTGCACGCTGCAAGAGTCGGACACATGCAGTGGTGCCAAGGCCCCATCCTGACTCTGGGAGCAGCTCTCCTGCATTGCACACCCCGTAGGAGGGATTGGCTCTGTTCCCCGCCCCCTCTTTTATTTAATAATTCAGGATTTGGCTAAACCTGCTGTTTCAGTGTCAGGCTGTACATTATTTTTTAAAAGCTTTGAAGCATGCCTGGCGTTTGAAAACACAAGCTGTGCCTCTAGGGTGCTGTTGCGATACAAAATGTGCTACTCCTAAGACTCGCCCTCATCTAGGAGCTACAGTTTGGGTCGTAAACATGTTTGACATAATTCTGGTTTTCTTTTAGAGATTTTTTCAAATCAAATTAAGATTTATTTCAGGCACTGTTAAGGGGAAAAGCAGGCCTCTCTCCTGACAAGAGCCAGTAACAAAGAGAAAGCCGATAATCTCCTACCACTCCTTACTGTTGTGTGTCCTGTTTGTTCCTTATATAATTATTTCCCAAGCAACCTTTACTGGACGGACTGGAATCGTGAGGCACCCAAAATCGAAACTTCCACGGTCAACGGAGCCAACAGGAGGGTCCTGGTGAATAAGGACATCGGCTTGCCCAACGGCCTGACGTTCGACCCCTTCTCCAAGCTGCTCTGTTGGGCAGATGCAGGTAACTTCACCGAGGACGGATCAGACCACAACACTCGAAGCCTCGAGGGGAAAAAACAGCTATATATGTCTTCAGCCTATTGCTGTCTGCGATCCCCTCTACTCCTTTCCAATGTCCTGCCCGAAAGGACTTAGTGTGATGGGCTTGGGGGACTCACTGCATGAGTACTTCTACATCCTTAGGCTGAGAAGCTGTTTCTAAAGTTACTGAATACAAAGAACAGGTTTGGTGGGGGTTTTTTTGTGGCCTGGTAACTGTCTTGTGTTTGAAAAGGAACGAAGCACCTGGAGTGCACATTCCCCGACGGCACGGGCCGGCGCGTCATACAGAACAACCTCAACTACCCCTTCAGCATCATTAGTTACGCCAATCACTTCTACCACACGGACTGGAGACGGTAAGGAAAGAAAACCTGCTCCCTCCCATGGCCGGGAGCGCTGAGCTAGCAGCTCCTAGGGCTCCGCTCCCCTCAGCAGCCGGGTGCCAGCCTCCGCCACTCCCTGCCGGAGTCGTGCTAGCGAGCAGCTTGGAGGGGCTTTGAGCCAGAGGGGGAAAAACAAATGCTGTCCCCAGCCTGATCCCCGGTCCCGAGTCCTGGAACCTCACCAGAGCGCTCTCTTGGGTCTCCTGCAGTGCCACGTTCAGCAACACCCGCTTGTAAATCTCAGCGCAGAACAGTTGTTTAGAAACAACCCCAGCTTCCTGGGAGGGACAGAAATAGCGGTTATTATTTTTTTTTAAATAAAACTTGGCATGAGTTTCTGAATCTAGATTAAGTCAAAGAAAAGATTCTGTCCTCAGTCGTTCCCTCTCCCCCTGCCACCCAAGGCCCTCAGCATCAGGAACTCGCCTCTATTCCCACTCCAGCTGGAAGCTCTCAAAACTTCAATCAAATCTTAGCAGATTACAACAAACACTTAAGTGCTTGCCACGCTTGGAGGAGACTCTCAGGGAGATAATATCTCCTTGGAAGGCTGTCTCTGTGACTCTGCACCACCAAAGAGAAATGCCCTGAGTGAGCTGGGTGTACATTTTATGGGGCAAATTTCTTTCCACTTGTTCCGCAGGTGTTCAGACCAATCTTTTTAGCTGCATCTGTTCTTAAATGCATGTAGATGGGGGGGGAAAACCCACAAGTTTTACAGATGAGTAAAGCACTTCTCCCCCTTTTATCACCAGGGATGGTGTAATAGCTATCGATAAAGAAACTGGCTCCTTTACCGATGAGTATCTTCCAGAGCAGCGATCACATCTCTATGGAATAACTGCAGTTTATCCCTACTGCCCTGGAGGTAAACCACAACAAAACCCACCCCTTCCTGATTGTCTGATGGCTGCTATGTCCTTGACACGCTAAAGATAGCCATTTCTCTCTGCAGCAAGGAAATAGTTACTGCTATTTTGAGACACAACCATCTTTGCACCCAAAAGAACTTCAGACCCAGAAAACTGTCACTGCATACAACTAAGGGGGAAAAACCCTTAACCGAGGCCAATGAAGCGACCTACTTTCCTGCAAAAGATTATCAAGTATTTTTTGAAGCTATACCTCAAGTCTTTACTACTGTATTTTTTAAAAGTGAAAAACATTGATATATTACAAAAAAATGGTCCTGTGACTCTTAGGCCATTACTCTAACTCTTGCTTATGCAAGCAAATTTAAAATGTAGCTTTCTTATTCAAATGTTTTATTTTATTGGAAGAAGAATGGATTAATTTTTAATAGTTTTGACAATCTGACCAACAGGTCCTCGTATCAAAAAATAAGTGCATATGGGAAGCTTTGGATGCAGTATCTTGCTGGGTCTAAGTAATCTGCAGCCCTGAAGACAGAGACTGTGTGTGCTCCAAAAGTGTGCAGAACAGTTATGCGATATGGCAAAGGCATTGAAGTTTTTCCAGAAGACAATTCTGTATTTTCACCACTGCCTCAATGCATGTCTTTTAGTATTTATATTAGAAGAATATGCTAGAATTGATCTGTTCATGCTTGTTGGTTCTTCTAAGTGCCTTCATAGACCTACCCAGTGTAGACCAATACATGTTCAGAAATACCATTTACGTTGTAATGCTTCACTTTTTCTAGGTTACTTCAATAATTGAATAAAATGGTTGTTTTCAGTTTTCCTCTGGATTTAGTTTTTAAATACTTCAGTTTTAGGGTAGACTGTGGAGAAGCAGCAAGCAAGCCAGGACCTCAGCAGAAGAGGGATCTGCAGAGCCTTTATGTAACACTCCCTTCTCAACACAAAGCCAAACACAATGAAAAAGTCATATTTGCCAACTCAGAGCTAATCAGAACAATTTGTCTATTTTCCCCAACTTCATTTATTTAAAGAAAAATGATAATTCATTAGAAGTCAGAATTCAATTTCCTGTTTTCTTTCAAAACAGTAAAATAACACCATTTCAAACAGCATGCCAGGGTTGTAGAGTTGTACAGAGTTCCTAATTGTACTAAGTACACAAGAGACTAAAAGCTTTTATCTGTTCATCTCCCAACTTTCCCCAGTCTGTGGTCCGTCTTGGGATCAGCAATAATCGCCTGAACTGCTACAATCGCTTCGTTAATTTTCGTTTGCAGCTCTCGGAGCTCCTCTATATGCAGCAGTCGGAGAATTTGGGCAGCTTCATTGAGAACAGCATCTGGGTGAGATGCGGAAAGAGAAGTCATATCAAGCATTTTCATCTGACATGAAGGTCGTAAGAAAAGCTTAGTCTAAGTCAGTGCTCTGCACTTCATTCATGCTTGTGGTTTTCATACTTGAAATAGGGAACAACTTTCCCTGCTGCTAGAGAGGGAAAACTGCAAAAACCTCTGCAAAACCTCGCTCAGCTTCCTGCAGCCCTTGCAGTAATCCACACCCGAGTCGTGTCGTATGAAGCCTCGAGTAGTAATTTAGGTGTGCACGGGGCAGAAGTGAAGCCAGACTAGTGGAGTCCCACGTCCTCTGGCTATTGTTTTACAAAACAATCTATCAGGTCATGCCAGCTTGCGCTGCCTCCAATTAGATTTTAGGTAAATTAGTTCTAGGTTAACAGTTGGACTTGATGATCTTAAAGGTGTTTTCCAACCTAAACAATTCTATGATTCTATAAAACACACGGAAGAAGCACAGAGGTCCTCTGCTGGTAGAAGCAAGATTTACAAGAGAACAGTAACGAGATGCATTCCTTCTGCTTGCAAACGTAGCTGCCGTTAAAAGCTGTTATTTAAACATTACTCTGAAACAACATATTCCACAGCTAAGATTTATGCTTTTCTGTTCTAAAACAAAATGCTCAGGAGTGCTTGTAAATAACAAGCTGGGAGGGAGCGATTCTTTCCACTACAGGCTTTTTTACTGTACACATTATCTACATATTTGACAGTAATATACTTTGTCAAACGTCACTATTTAAAAGTAACATTAAGAGGACTGCTTACCTCCTGTGTCAAAACCGAGAATGTGCTTTTCTAAAGCAACAGGCAAACCCTTTAAAAAGAAAAAGCATGTCCAAATGTAATTAGAAGTGTCATTTTGCATGTTTGGAAAATAAAATCAAGTACTATAGCAGGTAACTCTGGAGGAGGACACGAGTTTTGCTTATAGACATGTGTGACAACTTCAAAAAGTCATCATGCTGATTAAACGAGTGCCCTTGTGCCCTGAAACATCAAACCCAGAGTATTAATAAAGAAAAATCTACATGTTTAATAATCCCCCTACTTGTCAAGCAAACCCCATTGGATACAGACTGCCCACATTCAATCCTTAAAAGGCTAACAGCAGCACTGCAAGAGAATACCCAATCCAGCAACATCGCTACCCAGACAAACAAAAAGCACACACAAACTAGGCTTTCTTAGAAACTATTGCCTTTACAGAGCTGCCAGTTTTCAAAGCACTGGCTGATTGGAGAGTTGTAAAAATTCTCTGTAATCAAGTGAGTTTCTCAAGCACTGAACTCGCAGCTTCCATCCATGTCTCCAGAAGCATTTTCTCAAGTGTTAAGCTTAGGAATAAAGCTAAACATTCAATTTTCTAAACACTTGCTCTATTAAGACAGTACAAGGAATATTAGTGGTCATTTATAAGCATTGCTCTCTTTCCTTTACCCTCTTCAGCTGTGGAGGAGCAGTCACGCTAAACAATCACTCACCATGTTTCAACATGCACACAAAAGTAGATTTAAACAATGCAAATCTTAGAATTTGCTTTTACCACTTCTATAACTTTTTTCAACATTTGCCTTGCATGACAAAAACATTTGAGTTCAATACCATCAGTTTCTACAACGATGGAGTTGTAAACCTTCTAAACAGTGAGGATTTCTTTTAGAGGCTTTTATATACCTCTAAAAAAAATTCTGACTTGATTGAAACACAAAGTAAATACAAAATGCTGACTGAAACTAACTCTAATACCCCATTTACAAAAAATGGTTCTTTTCTATGGCCTTTACAGTAAAATGGATGTTCAACTGCAATATTAAAAGCACATCTGCATTGTTAAAATTTAAACAGCTTGTTGTTAAGAATGCCACTTCAAACAGATTCTAGCGATATGAGACTTCATACATATACTTTTTAAGAAATCAGGTTTACACTTAAGGCTGCAAAGACCTCATTGCCATTCCAGTATGTTCTCCGAGCCACACAAGCAGCAAAACATCGATTCATTCAGTTCTTTGTGGATGAACTCCCTAGGGCCACTCCAGGCACCTCCAACGCTGAATGACCGCAGTGGCACCTTCAGAGGTGGTCTTTTGAGACACCCTGGTAGCGCAGCGTTACTTACCCTGCCTTCCTCCCACCACCCCGCATGTTAGCTCCTTTTTGGCTTTGACAGAGCAGCAGACTGGCCTTTCCCAAGCCCCACAGCCCGTAGCAGCGGTCTCGTAGCAGGCGCTGGGCTGGACAGGCACCCGCTGCTGCTACAACTACAACAAGCACACGCTCATTTGCACAGCAGCTTCAAACAGGGAAAGAAATGAAGAGCGCCTTTAAATCTGTCACTACACAGACTACTTCACTTCACAGCCTCATTCCGCAAAAATTTAATTTAAAATTGCTGCATAAAGCACTTGCAACGGGCCTGACCACCCCAGCCATCTCCCCTGTAACTGGAAGTGTCAACAGTAAAAGCAGATTTCTTGGGAGTGGGAAGAAAAAAGAAGTTTCCAGATTTCAGAGTAGGGGGAAAAATGTACCCACTTTGTTGTGCTTTCAAGTATGCCCCAGGTGTAGCCTTGGGGAGCATCCAGAAGGGCATTTGTTGTACTTGATCCTACCTAGGATACACTCATCAGGCAAAGAAAGCCCAGGACAGCCTATGAGTCTGTCAGTATAAATCTGAATCCTGTCTAGACACCGAGTACATTGAATTGCCAGCCATTCAAAACATAATCTAAAAAAAAAAAAAGAATATGTCATGTCTTATCTTGAAAACCATACCTTGACCAACGCAACAAGATTTCCCCCCCCATTTTATTTGGTACATTTAAACCACAGGCACAGCAGTGTTAAGTGTCCTCAGCGTAGTCCTTCAGTCAGAGAGCATTTCTGTATCTATTTTATTTTTTCTCCACTCTATCTTGATATTGCCAAGAATGCAACTCATGACATTTTGTATATTAAGTCATCTGCCATCCAGCAGACATTTATAACCTGTGTCCAGGGACAAGGCTTACTATACACAGTGTCACTGGCTAGCATTTTGGCCAAAATCGTACTAGCCAAAATCGGAAGCAGAGGTTTATTTTTCTTCTCCTATCCTGCAACCCAGCTATCCCCTTGGCTTTTAAAATATTTTCTTCATTCATCTGGTACATTACGATGTTGATGATCACTGCTGGCACAGATAAAGCTGTTTTCCTGCCACCAACCCCCTGCCTCTTCTCCACCTCACTTGAAATTTAGCATTCCTAATGAGAATACGCTCCCAGTGACATATATCACATTCAGTGACACAGTGACATTTCAACCTAAGACCTGACGACATTTTGAAGACCTATCGAATACGAACCATTCGTCATGAATAAAATTCACTTCTCTTTAAAGAAGCTAGTTCTGCCAAACACACAGAAAAATCCCATTTTGATCCCTGCACGTCAGCTGCGCAGCTATCTAAACAACAACTAAACCCAGCTTTTTATTAACATCAGTTATAGAACCTAAAATGAATGCAGCAGTCTCAGCTGCTTTGTTCTTTTCCTGCTCTTTTAACGGTTTTTATGGATATACAGGACCAAAGCTTTGATTTACCATTCCAACGCTTCTGGCAATTACCGCACTGCAACTCAGCGCACCTGCGACTGCCACTTAGTAAACACCACAAGCAGTGTTATGATAATAAATAAAGCACGGACTGTTCCAAGCAGCTGCCAGAAGAGATGAAGGGCCTTGCGCTCTTTGACCAGATCCAGTCGCTTTAGCAGGGACACCTCATACGCCCGCAGGGCAAGAGAGGCTGCCTTCCCTGGCTGCGTCCAAGACCTGCTGCGCCAAATGCCAGAGAGAAGAGCCGGAGAACTGGGATGTTTAAGAGATGACAATCTGAAAACCCACAGTCATTCCCTGGAACATCTTACAAACAGACAGCTTGTGGTTAGAAAATCATTCTGCAAAATCTGATGTTTAAGTGCAGAAGTTTCCTTCACCATTTCTTTCTTTGGGGAAGGGGAAGGAGGGAGGAGTTGGATGTCCAGCATCCCATTCCTTAAACACATACGAGGTGTACATACGAAGCAAAACACTCCATACAAGGAATGTTTCAACCTGTTTATGCAGCCAACTCTGACAATTCCAAGGAAAAGCCAGGTCATACATTTCTTCTCATACTGTAGGCCTGCTGCACTGAACAGTAAGGGTAATCCTCTAGCAAATACGCAGATAGGAGAACAGCTATTTACATGATACATCATACAGGTACATATATTTGTACTCAGCCAAAACAAAAAGAGCTTTCTATACTCTCCATAATCCTCTGGGTCTTTTAGAACCAGGATGGCGAAGATAAAGGAAGCTTCCACCACCCTCCTAAGTGAAGTATTTAAACAGAAGTGGTTTTGACTGAGATGGCAGACATTTATGCCTTTACTCGACATGGAATAATTAACACTAGACTCGTGCAGTGTATATACAAACCTCCTTGGACTGACTGGCCTTCGCTATGGCGTCCTGCGTCAAGCGCTCTTGAACCAAAATGCGAATTGCCTAGGAAAAACATTGAAAGGCAAGAGTAATTAATTTATGTCTTGATGCATTTCTCAGCAATTCCAAGGGAAAAGGAGCCAACGTTATAACCTAGCATAACCTCAACCCAGC
Organism: Pelecanoides urinatrix; assembly: GCA_013400755.1. Lineage (NCBI taxonomy): Eukaryota > Metazoa > Chordata > Aves > Procellariiformes > Procellariidae > Pelecanoides > Pelecanoides urinatrix. The sequence continues at coordinate 196,156 of VZTQ01051720.1, forward strand.
AGTTTTGTGAAAGACATTTTGGAAAACTCTTTCAGACCTTAAACCTTTTCAAATAGCACTATTCTTTGCAAGTAGTGTCTTACACAGGTGTAGTCTCTTGGCTGTGGGAAGGCAGCTTAAACAGAAGAGGCAAGGACATTACACTACTAATTTCAGCCACTACCAGGGCAGAAACTACAAAGGACTAGGAACAGTCAAGAAAGCTTGAGATTTCCAGAACGAGCTGATCGCGATCCCAAAGCGGCAGCACCATTTTTATTTTTCTGAGATCGCGCACCTTTAATGCTGCAGCAATACAGCTTCTTCAGGAAGGAAATCCTGCTATTGGCATCTTTTAGTAGGTGCTGAACCACTTCCACATGCAGAGAAGCCTGGAGCAAGGCTACACACCCAGGTTTTAAAGAGACCGAGAGCAGAAAGGGATTATTTTTAGACACAGGAACAAGAACAGCCTTGATTTTAACAATCCTGCTGCTCATCTGTTTTTACTGGCTCCAGTACATAGCACGAAATCGTACTGAGCTATCAGTTACTGATGTGGACAGCTGTAAACGCCTCTAAAAATAACTGAAAGAATACCATGCAGGCAGACTTCCACCAGAAAGAACTGGGTCTGTCAAACACATTCCTCAGACTTCCCCTGATGAGTAGCCAAATGTGACAGAAGCAGTCTTACTGCTTCATGTTTCTCCCCCAGGATTTCTCTCATTTTTTGGTCATGATTAAAGTTGAGAGGCAATACTAAAAAGTTGCCACTGAATACTTCTAGAAATCTTTCTAACTGAAGGGAGTAACCTGGACAAGAGTGATTTAATGAGGATTTTAACCTTAAATTCCAGCAGTGAAACCAGACCCCGTATAAGAGAATTTGGAGTGCCTTTTGCATTAGAAAAAGGATATCCAACTGTGTTACATAGATGCTTTCTGATCAACTCGCCAAATTCAAATTAATAAAACGGGACTCCAAATATCTCTCTGCTCACTCTGGCCAAGGTCTGGCCAGATGTCTGTGGCGTGCTTGCACCCTTTGGCCTTCCCTAAGCATCCATTCCAGAGTGTCCAAGCCTGAAGAGGGATCATAAATTCTCCGCTTGCACACTGCAAACTTGCTTACTGTGAGTTAAGAGTTTCACTGACACATTCTAATACCATCAAACCCTGAAAACTAGCATTACTGTTGTTCATGTAACATGAATTGCCATTGCAGGAATCTATTCTCACTGTAACTAAAAGCAAGAAAATTCAGGTTGGTGGTTTTGTCCAACCACTTCTGTCCAAGAAAAGTGAGACTAGAAATGTGGAAATGGTGACAGAAATGTAAATACATTCATGCAGAAAACACATTCTGCTTTCTCTTTGAGTTGTCAGTACCAAATTAGAACAACCCAGATAAAGTTTGCTAGCCTCGAGACAATCCTGTAAAGAGACCTGAAGGAACTCTGTCTAATAAGGGCTGAGCTCATGCTGCAGATCCTCCGCATCGTCATTCACAGGGTCTCCTCTCTCTACCCGATACCCCTTTTCACTTTTGTGGGGTTTGGGGGTTTTCTTTGGTAGGGGTTTGATATACGAGATCACCACCACTCTTTAAGGTTTGATTAAGAGTTCAAAGGCTATTTTGGGAAGGCAAAGGAAAATACCACACTGGAGAGAATGAGAAAATGGTTGATGGGATAACTGCAGACCGTTAATTCCTTAGGAAATCACAATAACGTGGTAATACTGTTTAAGTATACCTGTTACAGACTTACACACACTATATAAACTTCAACACCCATGGCATTTAGTTTCTCCAAAATCAATTTAGCAAGTATCACAATTTCCGTAATGCATGGACATCATTGGTTTTTTCAGTGAAATGAGTTTATTTTGGTGCCAAACAACACTAAGCTTATTTCCATATTATGACATGATCAACTGGGAACTCAGGATTGCTACAGTCTCAGTAAATACAGTACCTAAAGAATACAGTACAGGTTCAACCCAAAATTTACAAATAACTACGGAGTTCCACCACTAAGTCACAAATTTTATCAAAGTCATAAAAAAGATGCTTCAGAAAATTCATTAGCCTATTTAGTGCATTGAAAAGCCATGATTAGTTGTCAAGACTAAATTAAACTGACTTCAGCAATGACAAGAAGTAAACAGTTCATAGGACCAAAAGAGGAGGAGGTAAATTTTAACTGTGGCTCCTCCCTAGGTTGTCTGTTTTAAAACATCCTTTACATCACTTAGCTTCTACGTTTTCAAGTTTCTCTTAATTTCTAGCACTGGAATACAATCTTCTCTTTTGAGTGTGTTCCTCAATATTTCTGAGGTTCATGAAACACACATAAAGCAGTACTTCAGCTAACCTAGAGCACTTCAAGTTCTCAGTGTTGGAATTCCAGGAACTCAGCTACAAATGAACTGTTTATCAAGATAATTATCCCTGCATTAATTTCCGTGATTTATACTCTGTGTTCTTATCTGCTTGAAAAGGCACAAACAGGATGAGTTTTACTTTCTACTTGTGCCTAAAACGTCACAGTTATCAGTAACTCTGCACTACAAGCTATTACACACGTACCAGCCACTGGGGAAAAGAAGGAAGAAAGGAGGTCTGAAAACTGTGAAACTCACCTTAAGCATTACCAAGTAATCATCATGTCGCTGAATTTGAAGCAGATTAGCTAAAGCCATCACTCCAGCCTTGAAATCAGGATTATTAACTGTAAAAGTAATCATCATGATTAAAAATAAATGCTAGTTTAACCGGCTCCAAAAGACAGAATTGGCTTCCTGACTCCACGGTATCGGATCGCTCTCAAGGACGAGCAAGGCCATGGATACACAGCAGTGAGCAACCACCGAGTCTGGCTACAAAGCAATCAAGTGTGCACCAGGCTTCGTAAGCAGGTGCAGAACACCTTCCAAGCACAAACAGCATTGTTTTCAATGCCAAACACGCTGCATATGTCCTCCCCCACAGGAAACCTCTGTTAAGTCTTTAAAAATGAAGTCAATTACACGAAGGTATTCTCTTTTATAAATCTTTCTATCACTGCACAGCAGAATTCTGCCTCCTGGGTGAGGGCAGGACGAATTCCTAGCTGTCTTTTTGTAGAAGGAGCAACGGGAGAAGACTTGGGGGATTTAGGGCTAATGTTAGTAGCTATTTTCCACCACTTCCATTTATTGTGAATGTACCTAGCATTTAAAAAAACTAAAATGATTATGAGAGGTACAGCTGGGGAAGACCGATCCAACGTGTAATACGTGACAGTACTGAAGTAAACAGTTTGCCATCATGTTTCCTTAGCTTCCCCTGCCCCCCCAAAGATATGTTAGAGTCTACAGTCAAAAGGTATCTTGCTTTTTCACCCTAACCCCCAATAAGTACTCATGTTTTACAGAGCTCTCTGCAGAGCTGTTAAGGTCAATACCCTTTAGCTGCTTCCTCATTGCCTGCTAAGAGCCCTCCCAATTTATTCATATCTGATCAATTCTCTGAGCACCTCGTTCTGCTGGGAAAGATTCTCCCCTCTGCCCTTCCCCTTTTTCCCCCAACAGGAAAAGCTCTGCATCAGTGCAGATCCTGGTACCTGGGATTCACATGGAGCAGTTCCCCCTTCCTTTAGTAGAATACAGACAAGTGCAAACAACTCAGAAAGTAACTCTCAAAACAGTGTTCACAAAGAGGTAGTAAAAGAACATATAAACCCTGCATTCCTAAAGCTTTAAATGGGGCTTTAAAAAGTTGTTATCTATCTCAGTACTATAACAACTCAAAATCTGAAGAACAACACGCATTCACATACGATGCATCCATACAGTAGGTTGCTGCACACTTACCATCCAAGTTAATCAGCGGTTCTGCATTTTTTGCTGTATTGTCAGTATTTTTCGCACCATCAGGGGTAGAATCCTTATACTTATCAGCTGTTAAATTAAGAAGCAAACATGAACACCGTTAGAGCCGATGACAAAAATAACTAGCTAAAAGTTTAGCGCCAAGCTGTAGTTTGCTATAGGTGTATTTTTGGGGTGTGGTGATTGCCCAAGAGCTTTCTGGGCTTATAGAATCATAGAATCATTAAGGTTGGGAAAGACGTCTAAGATCATCGAGTCCAACCGACAACCCAACCCCCCCATGTCCACTAAACCATGTCCCCAAGCGCCTCATCTACACGTCTTTTAAATCCCGCCAGGGATGGGGACTCCACCACTGCCCTGGGCAGCCTGTGCCAAGGCCTGACCACTCTTTCAGGAAAGACATTTCTCCTCATGTCCAACCTAAACCTCCCTTGGCACAACTTGAGGCCGTTTCCTCTCGTCCTAAAGTCTATGGGGCTGGATGGGCCCCATACACTGATGTTCTGGAGCTCCCTACTAAGGTCCCCAAAGGCTGCCATTCTAGTGAGCTACCCTAACAGCTCCCATCTGCAGAGAGCTTATATGCTATGCAAGAGCAGCATCAGAGCATGCTCCACACTTATGCAGGGCATTATGCTCTTGATTAAGGTCCTTCCTAGAGTCTTCATCCCAGAAGGCTGAACAAGCTGCACCTTGCAGTTCTACCACTTTTAAAATCCATCAGTTCAACTAGTATTGGCTCTCTGCCTCAATCAGCAGCGTACGTAGGGCTCAAGAACTACAGATTAAAGTTGGTTCTGATCAGCGAGTAAAACATTTCCAGTGAAGGCTTTGTTTTATAGACTGCAGCATTCATCTACAACCCACACAGGGGTTTTTCAAGTCTTTTGAGGATGGGACCTCCTGGACCCTCCATCTTCATGTATCCCCCAAGTCACAGGCAGCTCATTTTCTCCATCATGAGGTACTGAGAACCAGCTCTACAGATTGCAGGTGTTTATATCCCGTCCCCGTTTTGGGCAGAGCTCAGCCCTGCAGGAATTCAAGGTAATGGGAAACAGTACTTCAGCTATTATTATGTTTGCCACCAGTAATTACATTTGTATCTGCATTCTCACTATAAGGAAATGAAACTGCTGCCAACTGTTGAGATTTAACTTAACTTTTTCGTCACCTTGCCCTAGTTCCCAAGGGTTCAGGACCTACTCCCTGTGAAACCAGGGTCTAAGAATAACTTACTTGAATAAATATAGTACTAAAGAAAATGCATTTAATACACTTTAGAGTAAGTTCTCATAAAGGCAATCCCACAGGGAGAAGGGCATAAATATACACAATGGGTTTTGCTATATCCAGAAATAAAGTAATAAATGCAAGTATGCTACTGCACTGTCCCACGGGAGCTGAAGAGAAACAGTTCACATCTGAATATGGTGCAAAACCAAGCAGATGAAATTATGTTTGGTTTTTTTTTTTTTAAGAAAACAATATATACTTTTGACATTGTCTTAATTTGGTGAATACTTCGTAAAATTAAATAGAAACCCACATCTCCCTACCATTTTGAAATATTAAATATATTCACCCATACCATTATCTCCATACTCGAGCCTAACCGCTAAGCCAAGAAGCCAGTCCACTGTTTCTTGTCGTTCTTGCATTTTGAAAGGACAGTTTACGTCTTTCATATACTGCAGAGTAGAAAGAGGAGAAAACAACTAGACATTATTGACCTGTATGAATTAGGTAGGAGCACAGAACTGTTTTGTAAACAGACCTTACAGTTGTTAGAAGGTACTTATTAACAAGAAGCATCACTGTGAAACATCCTGCTGTGGCATCTGATCCATCTGAGACATTTTAGAGCACTCCAATCCACCACTAACTCGAGTCTGCCATTTAGTAATGGCACCTGCTTTTTAATGAATGTTATTCATTGTCAGACTGCAACCAGAGAAACCAAAATACCCCTTTCTTTGCTCTCTGTTCATTTTACACAGTAAGTGGAGGCAAGGGAAAGGTGAAGGATAGAGAACAAATTACATCAAAAACTTCCTGTGTAAAGCAGAAAGGAGGAATGATGTTACCTAAGGCTTTCACAATACTGGTATCGGCGAATTCTGAGGGACAGCAGAAGTAATTTTCCATTTCTTAGGGACTGTGTACAACAAGAGAGGACAAAACGTGGCTGGGACACTGTCTCTGCTCTTCTGAAGCCAGAACGCAGGACCCAGCCCAGCCTGCTGCCAAGACTCCCAAAGCCCAGGATATAGTGACATTCCGCTGTGCCCCTTTGCTGGAGGGAGAGGAGCACCACACAGCCTCTACTCCGGCAGCAGCAGCAGCACTGGAGGGAAGGGGCACCAGGAGCTGGAGAGCAGGCCGGGATCCCCTGGCAGGCACGCAGGGAAGGACAGTCTGACCAAGCCAACAAAGATACCACTGATATCACACCACCACCAGCTGCCAGTAGTTCTAATAGCTCGTACATTTATGCTTGTGACATTAGAATGCTTTAGGCTCCCCCATGCAAAGCATGAGCACTGCAACTCCAATCCTCCTGGGCAGCAGTTCCAGGGGGAAAAAAAAAAAAAGAGTGAGATGAATGGGCACTGAGCGTTACGGAGCAGCATTTTCAGCTCCTCACAGAGCCGTTTTGAGAGAAAGGAAATGGGAACCAAGAGGGAAAGCTCAACAGCCCTATGGCGACTCAAAACGCTCACAAGCACACAGGAGATCACTCACAAGCGATGGCTGCTTGCCATGCTTTGCGCTAGCAGTGGAAAATCATCTGAAATAACAGGAGGTACAGAGATGAGCTGCAGTAGCTTTCTTCCACACGCTTGCAAAGCCTACGAGTGCATTAGCCTAATCCATTTTCCTTTTGGTACATAAGAATCATTAATGCAGAAAAAGCTGTTCATTTGTAGTCAACTTTCCTTCTACTTCAAGAGCTAAATGAAATCAGGCAAGAAACAGATTAGGATGGATACCACCTATTGCAAAAACACAGCTGAGTGAAAATTGCATACAAAAAGTTCTAATAACTCCTACAGTTTGGCTTCAACAATACATTTAAATTCCTAGAAATGTAAAAGTTCAGAGACAGGACAAATATTCAGAGTAATTTACATTCAACAACCACAGTAGCTATTAATCATCATTTACATAAGACATCCTTATAATTTAACATTGTGTTTGAAACGACAAAATACCTTTTCAAATGATTTGGGCCAGTCATCACTGTGTATGTTTCTTAAATTCCCTCGGTCTTCAATTTTGTAATGTCTGATTTTCTGGTCTTCGAGCCAGACAATAAAATTTCTGAATTCTGTTTCATCTGTCAGGAGAAGTAAACAAAGCAAGAATTAACCAGTATCTTAAGGGCAAAAACAAGCCCTTAAGTTTTGACCCAATTCATACAAACAAATACTGGTGCCCCTAAGCGCTTTCATATTTTACCATAAAGCAAGACACCTCCAACACTAAAATCATGTATTCCAGGATAACCTCTGACCAAAACTCAACACTGAGTGTTTTTCATTTTTCAAGTCACTTCGAATTGGCTATGGTTGACTGACTACACTAAAAGGCACCAACCAACAGATTGTTTTTATTGGGAATATAGTTATAACTTATTAAGCGAAGAAGGAAAGGTGAAATAATGATAGAGAAATTCAGTTCCTAGCCCTGTTATCTGGACAAACATGTAACATGTAGCAGTAACCCCCCCGTCTCTTCCAAAGAGCAACACACACAACTCGTGACTGCGCAAAGACATTTTCTTCCTTCACTGTTGACTCAACTTTTCTTGATTGTTGACCCAACATCTCATTATTTGGGAGCTGGAATTCCACAATGCAAAGACTGTGGTCCAAACAAAGATATTCGTACTGGACAAAGCAATTAGCCTGTACCTGCACTTCAGTGACAGAATTAATTTCTGGATACAGCAGATCACAGCTCTGGGGTATCACCGGCCCTTCAAAAATCAGCTGTGATATTTTAGCCTTGGATTAGCTTTAATACCCCAAGTTAATGAATTTAATATGCTCCTGCGTCTCAGAGCGGGATAAGCACATTTTTGCCCACCAGGGACAAGAATGATACTTCTGCTTCTCAAAAGTGTCTTCTAAGGAATATAAGTGCCCTATTTCTATCGAATGTGTTGTAAGAAACAGAGACACGGTCACCACATATACGAAGGAAAGCTTTCATTAAGATCTTTTAAAACTTCTAGACTGACAAAATGAACCTTAAAGGAAAACAAAAAAGAGTGTTAACCATAAGGAACTTAAGACCCACAACAAAAGAAGATGCCAGCAGACAATGTCTCTTGAAAGACAAGCAAGTCTACCAGAAGCACTGAAGGAAAAACAACCTATTAAAAAGATGACCTGAAGCTCACAATTGATCACACCAGCTAAATACATTTGTTACAGCAAGAAAAAAAGTTAAGCGTTGCAAAAATCAAGCATCAAAGTATTGATATATACTCGTGTATTACAAAACAGATCTAGTCGTGTCACCAGACTACTTATTCACTGCACTGTCTCTGCCTTTGCTTCGTGGACAGGGCAAACCAGGCTCCAGGGCCAAAGGCCGGTTACCTCAGCAGNGCGTGAGGAGAGCGGCGGGAAGGCGGGGGGGGGGCAGTCTCCGTGCAGCGGCCCCGCGGAGCCCCGCCGCAGCCCCTCACCCCTGCAGTTGAAGCCGGCCGGGTTGTGGTAGTCGAGAGCCGAGAGCTTGCGGCGGAACATGGTGCCGGTGCCGCCGGCGGCGCTTCCGCTGACGGCCGGGCCCAGCCGCTCGCCCCGCTCAGGCCGAGCCGACGGGCCGGACGGGAAGGATCACCCCGTGCTCCATTCTCTGCCCGCCCATTGGCCAGCGCACGCCGAGCGGCAGCCTTCTCTACCAATCAGAAGGCGGAGGAGACTGCCGGGAAGGGAAGCGGCCCTTCATCCAGCTTTATTGACACGACGGCGGGCGGACAGCGACAGGGGCGGGGCCTAGCGCAGGGGCGGGGCCTGAGGCAGGCTGGCGTCGGTGTGTAGGCCGCAGTGGGGAGCTGTGGGGCGGGTACTGGGGAGCACTGGGACGTACTGGGGAGCTGTGGGGTGTGCACTGCGCTGTACTGGGCAGCACTGCGCTGTACTGGGGAGCGCTGCGCTGTACTGGGGAGCACTGGACTCTATTGTGCTGTACTGGGGAGCACTGGGCAACACTGGGGAGCACTGGGGCGTACTGGGGAGCACTGGGGAGCTGTGAGGCGTGCACTGCGCTGTACTGGGGAGCACTGCGCTGTACTGGGGAGCACTGGGGAGCTGTGGGGTGTGCACTGGGCTGTACTGGGCAGCACTGGAGAGCACTGCGCTGTACTGGGGAGCACTGGGGAGCTGTGGGGCGTGTACTGGGGAGCACTGGGCTGTACTGGGGAGCACTGGGGAACCGTGGGGTGTGCACTGTGCACTGCGCTGTACTGGGGAGCAGTGGGCTGTACTGCACTGTACTGGCGAGCACTGCGCTGTACTGGGGAGCACTGNCATAAGGAACTTAAGACCCACAACAAAAGAAGATGCCAGCAGACAATGTCTCTTGAAAGACAAGCAAGTCTACCAGAAGCACTGAAGGAAAAACAACCTATTAAAAAGATGACCTGAAGCTCACAATTGATCACACCAGCTAAATACATTTGTTACAGCAAGAAAAAAAGTTAAGCGTTGCAAAAATCAAGCATCAAAGTATTGATATATACTCGTGTATTACAAAACAGATCTAGTCATGTCACCAGACTTATTCACCGCACTGTCTCTGCCTTTGCTTCGTGGACAGGGCAAACCAGGCTCCAGGGCCAAAGGCCGGTTACCTCAGCAGCGCTGAGGGTGTCTCCCGTGGCTCGTGTGTCTCCCGTCCCTCGCGTTACATAAACCGAGACTCTTCACGGGAGAAGACTCAGAACAGCAGCGACATTGTCTACCCCTGGATCGCGTCTTTGCTTTCGCTCTGTTCCTGGACAACGCTCAAAGAGCCATCAAAACCGAGTGAACCGCGCACAACCACTGCCATGCCTGGGGGTCCCGGTTTTCCCGGTGGATTCTCCCTAAATTCTGTGCTGCAGCCAAAACGTTTGAGCCCAGGGAGCTGCACTAACACGCAAAGCCCAGCAGACCCCTCCGACCTCAACCTTCCTTCCTCGCCCCCCGCCCGGGAGACACGGGGACACCGCGGGGGTGAGGGCGGGAGGTTTCCGAAGCGCTGAGGCGGGGGGGTGGCCACGGGAAGGGCCGCCCCGGCTTCGGAGAGAGGCCC